>PVIR01011647.1:0-46590 GCA_004026965.1 Petromus typicus
ACTGAGCTAACTCCCCGGCCCTCTTCACTCAGTTTTTGCCAAATATTTTGTCACACTGATGAGAAGCTAGAGCCCTCCTCCTGGTTACTTCCAGAATAAAATTAACAAGTTCTACAAACTGTCACATAGCCTTCACCTAGCTTACCTCTGCTCATATTTAATCCTAAGCTGACCTCTCTTTCCAAATGCTTGGCACTGTCTCCTTGGCTAATGCAGCAAAATAAATTATATCAGTCTTTATATCTGTGTCCAGGTTGGTTGAAAGAAAGAAGATGAAAGTTATGTAGAAAAAGACGTGGACTTAGAAATAGAGAAAATTGCACAAGAAATACAGATGCTAAGAACCATTTTTATCCATAAAACTGCTGACACCTAATGGTCTTTTCCCTGCACAATAATTCTCCAAGATGGCAGATAGTCATGAGGTGTCCTACAGTTCAACTCAGCTTTGATGTTAGCTACTAGAACAGCACAGGCTCTGTAGGTTATGGGCTCAGTTCCCCAAGGCTATGCTCACATATGTACTTCTGATGGCAATCACAAATCCTGGATCTCCTGTACTTTTGTTGACCAGCTAAAATTCAAAGCTTCCTACAATCCCCTCTTTAGGCCTGATAATTTGGTAGAATGGTTTACAGAACTCAGAAAAGCCCTGTACTTACTATTACTGACAGGTTACGAAGACGACAAGCAAACTTCCAGATGAAAAATATAAAGGATGAAGCGTAGTGAGGTCCTGAGCATAGAGGCTTCTGAATATACACACACACAAACACATACACACACACACACACACAGTAAGAGAAAGAGAGATGTGTTGAAATCAGATGCTCTCTAAACTTCATTGCATAGAGACTCTTTTTGCCTTCTTTTGGGCTTGGAGTTGTTTTGTTTTTTTGACCGTGTTGGAGATGAAATCCAGGGCCTCTAGCATATTCAGCATGGTTCACCACTGAGCAACCTTCCCTTCCAGACCAGAGATTTTTATGGAGGTTCTGAACAGACCCTCCATAAATATAAACCTCCATTATGTGAGCGTATGGGTGTATGTGTGTGTGTACTATTGACCAAATCACTGGCCATCAGTGATTGACAATGTCAACACCTCTCTTCCCAAAGAAAAGGCATAGCATGGTGGAGCTGAAAGTTCTAATCCCCTAACCATGCCTTGGTCTTTCTGGGGCTTCAGGCCCAATCCTGAAGCCATCTTCAGCCTCTTGGCTACAAGTCATCTCATTAGCATACCAAAGACTCCCATTAATTGGAGAATGTTAAGGGTTTAGAACCTCTGTGCCTGGACCTTGACCAAATACAGTACATATTTCTCATTATCTCAAGTGGTCAAGGACCAATGGCTTCTCCAAAACCAGGCATGAGATGAACTTTCCAGTAGCTGGCCAGTCTTGTCCTTCCCAAAGCTTTCCAGCCAAATCTCTCATCAAAGGATGAAAAGAGAAACTTTATAATGAGGGTGACAAGTAAACTGTGGGTCTCACTGGCCTGGTGGACTTTCTGTGGCCCATGATGTTCTAAGGGGCCATGAGGCACCACGTGGCTGGGGAAATGCCAGGTAAGGGGCAGGATGCAGCAAGGTGCTCGTGGAAGTGACAGTCTGAGGACAAGTGTGAGAGGGAAAATAGGGATCAGGACCTAAAGGATGGAATCCTGGTGGAATCAGGTATAAAAAGTCTTAGAAATGATGAGCTTGAACTCACCATTTCTCAGAGTGGGTCATTTTCTAAACATATGGCACTATCTCTTCGTACTACAGGCTTAATTTTATTCCAATATTGAGAATTGAACCCAGGCCCTCAAACATGCTAATGAAACATTCTGCCACCGACCTACATCCTCAACTCTTTCACACATTTGAGACAAGGTCTCAAAGTTTCCGAAGTTGTCCTCTAACTTCCAATCACCAGGCTCCCAGGCAGCTGGAATACAGACTGAGCCACTCTGCGTGCTTGCCACATGCTATGTAAGGCACAGAAGCTGGTAAGAGTCTCTGCCTGAGTCTCGTAGAACACTTGCCTTGAAGCTTTAACCTACCGAGGAAAGCTCAGTAGTAACATCCACCAAGTAGGTGTCCCAGCTCCCAGCCTCCACTGCGGCCCCAACCACAGCCAGGGTCAACTGCCAGGCCCATCAGAGAGGATGACTCCAGCTGCAGTTACCTCCCCTAAACCTCGAGGCCCTAAACTCAAGGAGTAAAGACAAGCCATCCCCATGTGTCCTGGGCTTCTGAGCCAGAGTATTCATGAGCATAATGAAATGGTTGTTTGATGCCACTAAATTTGGGGTAGTTTATTATACAGAAGTAGTAACTGGAACTCATAAGCTGTGATCAGACGCTATGCAAAAGTAAAAAGAGAGAGAGAGAGCGAGAGAGAGAGAGAGTGGGCTTGCTGTACTTGAATGTTCTGGCAAGTGCTCAGCAAGACGAATCCCCAGTGCGGAGATCCATGTGTTCCTAAGAGACCTCTCTCGCAGCGGTGAGCACACCGCTGAGCTCAAAGAGGTAGATGGTAGTGTTTGGTGTTCTCTGGACTTCGCTCTTCACGGGCTGAGCTTCTGCACACGGCTAATGATCCATCCTATCTCAGGGAAAAGTCATCTGAGGTCCAGAAAGATTCAGAGACCCGCTAGCCACACCTAGGATCAGGGCTAGAATTCTGGGCTCCCGAAACTGTGCCGAGGCGCACGGAGTCGTGCCCGGCTCCCTCCGGCGGTTCCTCTTCGCCTACTGGGCCGCTCCCAGGTCTGGATTCACACCTTGCTTCCCCTCTCCTCCATTTGCTCCCTTCCCTCTGCAGTTAGACAGCTGTGGAAGGAGAAGGAAGGAGATGCAGGAGTGGCCGGCAGCCACCACCCTTTGTCACCCCCACACTCCCCCAGCTCGCCGCGGGCACGCCCTCAGACCACACAGGCGTGCCCACGCGTACGCGCGCACACCGCACACCGCGCACCCCCTCCCCCCGCGCGCCCGGCCCGCCCGCGCCCCGCCCCTGCCTGCTGCCGCCACCTCCCGGCCGGTCGCTCCTCCTCCTCCAGCCCCCGCTAGGAGAGGAACATAACCCTCCCTTGTCCCTCCTCCCGATGTTTCCAGTAAACGCACCTCGAACATAATCTCGCCGCCACAGCCCTAATTATGTGTGAAATCATTTTTTTTTTAGCACGAAACCAAAGCAAACAAGAGCGCACAGAGGAGCCCATTCTCCACGGCCGGTGACCTCAGGCTGCTCGGGGCCGGTGCGCTCCGCCTGCCGCCCGCTAGGGAAGCCGGCCAGGCCGGAGGGAGGCGTGGACCTGGGCACCGGAGGGAGCCCTGGGCTGACTCGCGGGGCGAACGCGGGCCTGGGGCGCTGCGGGAACACGCTCCCCTGGAAGACGCGGGGCGCTGAGCGGGAACTTTTGCCTGATGGAGTCAGATTATTTTGTACCTTCGGGCTTTTTAAAAAAATTATTATATTGCTTTATGTTATTTCAGAGTTCAGATGCCAAGAATTAGGAAGGACCATCCACGTCATGGCATCTACCCAACTTCCTTTCTCATATCTTCACTCCCTTCCTCTCCACATTCACTAGGCCAGCTTTCCTCCCTTTTTTCCTTCCTTTCCTGTCTCTTCCTCCCTTTCCCACTTCCTTGCTTTGTTCCCTCTGGTACTGGAAATGGGACCCAGGGCCTTACTGAGCCACAGCCGTTTTAATTTTTTTTAGTATTTTGAGAGAGGGTTTGCTAAGTTGCCCAGAATGGGCAGAACTCACAGTTTTCCTACCTCGTCCTCCCATAGTGCTGGAAGTACAGGTGTGCACCACTATGCCCAGTTTAATAGGGTTTCTTTACATGTA
The DNA here is from genome assembly GCA_004026965.1 of Petromus typicus. Classification (NCBI taxonomy): domain Eukaryota; kingdom Metazoa; phylum Chordata; class Mammalia; order Rodentia; family Petromuridae; genus Petromus; species Petromus typicus. Next base: position 3,850 of record PVIR01011647.1, read on the forward strand.
AGTGCCTCTGAAAGGCACTGTCGTTGTGGGTAGATGTGATTTTAATCTAGCCAGTGGTACTGCTAGAGTCACTCTATTTCCAGTCCCATAATGGTGGGACATTTTGGGGAGATGGAGTCGTAGTTTTCACACAGCCTTGTATAGAGGATCCCTGCGTTACAGTGCAGCACAGGCCACCAGTACCTCGGTGCATTTGCCCGGTCATGGGAACCCAGGGTCCCAGCTCCTGGCTACCACAGATAGTGCTTTAATGAGAATCTCAGTATGTTCCCTGTATGGATCTCTGCGTGAAAATCTTGGCCTTAGACGTGCCCAGTCCAGGTGCAAACTGGAAAGGTACACACTCTACGTGGGGTTTCCAGAACGCCTATAATTTTCACCAACCTGCATGAAGGCCTTTTTCCTTATTATCTTACGAGAACTTAATATTAGCCAACTTGCAAACTTTTAAATTTAAAATGGTTAAACAGGTGTGATGGGCACCTGGTAATCCCAGCACTTGGGAGTCTGAAGCAGAAAGATGCCAAGTTCAAGGTTAGCCTGGGCTACATAGCACACACACACACACACACACACACACACTCTCTCTCTCTCTCTCTCTCTCTTTCTCTCTCTCTCTCTCTGCTGGAATTTGAAGGCAATTGCTTTAGATGTAGATTAAAGGGTAATTTATACCATTACAATAGTCATCTCATCCAGAATCATGGTTTACCACTGAAATATACTTCAAGCCACATAAGTAATTTTTAAAAATTGCCTAACCACCATCCATGTCTAGTTGCTATAGATAGCATCGGTCTGTCTCCCTTTATTCCTATATTCATTGACAACTTTAATTTTACTATTTCAGTGTATTTATAAACAGCATCTCAAGAATTTTCTCATCAAAATATTTGTTACCATTGCAAATATTATCTTATTTTCTGGTTGGTTTTCCTGGAGTAAATGTTACTAAATTGCTTTCAAGTTGATTTTAAACCTGGCGAGTTTGCTAACTCCTCTTATTAGTGCCAGAGGTTTGTCAACTCTATTAGGACTTTTTCTGGCTGATAATCTTACTGGTAAATAACAATAATTTTGTCTCTTCCCTTATAATTGTTCTACCTAGTGTTTGGTTTTCTTATCTTATTGCACAGGCCACAGCCCATGTACTATGTTGAATAATAAACATTCTTGATTTATTTCTAACTTTAAAAGAAATGCTTCTGATGTTTTTCTTCATGAAGTTTTTGGTAGATACCATTTACCAAAGCAGGTTCCATCTATTCCTAATTAGAGAATTTTAAAACTCATACACAGGCTTGTGTTTTAGCAAAACCCATCTCACTAGATGTCGGAAAGAATTGTGTCTGTCTTTGGTGTCTTATTTTCTCTCTTTGTCTGTTAATATGATGAGTTATATTGACTTTTTCTCTTTTGTTAATGTTGAATTTTCCTTGCATTCCTGGGATAAACCTATTTTGTTCCTAACATTTTACTTTTTTTTTTTTGAGACAGGGTCTCGCTTTGTAGTTCAGGCTGGTCTTGAGCTCAGCCTTGAACTCATAAAAATCCTCCTGCATCTGTCTCCGCAGTACTGGGATTACAGGTGTGAGCCACCACGCCCTGCACTGTGGTATGTGGTACTGACTGCTGGTGGGTGAGTCTCCACATCCAGCATTGTTGCATGTGGTTACCAGATCGAACCCAGGCCCTTGAGTTTGCAAGACAGGCATTGGAACCACTGAGCTAAATCCCCAGCCTCATGTTTTACTTTTTAAATCATACATTGATTAGTCCTTTAGGACTTTAACATTTTATATTTATACATGAAAAGGGTCTATAATTTTTCTGTAGTTACTCTATCAACTTTAGTATCAAGATTAGGCTAGCCTTGTGGAACCATCTTATTTGATTTTATTTCTTAGAAAACTTGTGTAAGATAGTTCTTATCTGTCTCTTGAAAGGGTAATATAATCATCTAGTTCTAAGGTTTTTGATAGGCAGAAGTCTGATTACTATTCTAAGTTTTTTTGTGTGTTTATTGGTCTGTGTAAGTTTTCTGCTTCTTTTTAGAACACCAAGGTGATGCACTAGACTACTTCTGTCTCACCAGCCAGAACTGGGTCACCCCACTTGTAATGGAGGCTTAAAAACTAAAACATGTAATCCCAACATTCAGGCAGGAGGATCTCAAATTAAGTTCCACCTGGACAACTTAGTGAGACACTGTATCCAAATAAATAAATAAATGGACTAGGATGTAGCTCAATGACAGATCCCTCCTGAGTTTGATCCAGTACCACTATCACCACCAAAAATCAAAAAGGAACAAGATAAAGTTTCAACCTCCACAGAGAAAAGCAACAAGGAAAAAAGTGCTGAGAATAATGCAAGCATCTGCCACAGTCTCTTCATGATAAGTTGTTTGATTTTCTTTTGATTATAATCTGAACAACGAACTTAACTCATTTATTATTATTATATTTTGGGTCTTTTTTTTCCTTATTTAAATTTTTTTCCTTCAGAAAAGGACAAATCTAAGTTATTTAAAATTCCAATTTCGCGTGCCTCATTACTTCCTCCCATGGAGCAATATGATGTCAATGCAATCTTTGTATTTGTTCATGATTTGCTTTTGCTTTTTGCAAACTTTCAGGATTTACTCCTGTGTTGAGCATTCTCAGAACTCCCTGTAATGTATCAAGGTTGTGGATTTGTTTGCTTTGAGTCAATCTGTCCCATCTTCTACTCCATGAACTTTAAAAATACAAGTTCTTTCCTCTCCAACTCTGTGAAATTCTTACTAACTGTTTGTCATTCTCCATTATTTTTCTACTGAGAATTCTTATTTAGTGAACTCTGTCACAGTACCAAGCACTTTTTCAGGTGATGGAATTACAGCATTGGACAAAACAAGTTCCTCATGGAACTTGCTGGTGGCTAGAGGGAGACAGGCAGTAAACAGTAACTATGCAGGACACCAAGGATGGAAATGCCATGGAGAAAAACAAAGCAGGATAAAGGGGGAAAGAGCCCCAGGCAGGGCTGAGGAAGGTGGGATGGTAAATGAAGCAAGGAGTAAGCCATGAAGACATCTAGAGGAAAAGTGTTGCAGATGAAGGGAAATTAAGGTCCAGGGTCAAGAACTGAGCTTGTCTGAGGAGGAGGAGACCAGGGAGAGGAGATGTATAAGGAGGGAGAGCAGCAGGGAGAGTCATCTGGAGCCAGATCAACGGATCCTGCTGGCCTGGTAAGAACTTCGACCCTGACAGGCGGAAAGTCACCAAAAGCTTTGAACACAAAATAAAATGAGCTGGATTTCTTCTTAAAAGGCTGACCTTGCTGCCCTGTATACATATAGAGAGAAGAGGGAAGAGCAAATTGCATTAGGAAAATACTTTGATATCCAAGCAAGAAACAAAGGTGGCCTGGACTAGGAAGACTATGTATATATGTATGTGTATATATACACACACACACACACACACACACATTTTAATAGTGGCACTCACAGGATTTGCTAATTAGTGGATTCAGGCTGTGAAAAGAAGACGGGCGGACATGCATGACAATTCAAGATCATGAGGGGGCTATGACAGCATTATATCCAAATATAATATACTCAAGCATTATATCCAAATCCAGCAATGTCTAGTGGAGGAAAAGATTATCTCTCATATTTCCCTCTCAAAGACTAGGAAATCTCCCCAGCAACCATCCTAGATTTTTCTTCCTTTCTCGCTGGCCACAAAGGTATCATATGACACTGTCTCTGTCCAAGTTGGCCAAGGACTGATATGATCCGAGACCAGTGGTTCTTACAGTGTGGCCTAAGGACTCCTTTTCGTAGGTCTGTGAGACCAAAGTTCACAGTAAGGGAATTGTGTCATTTACCTTCTTTCTGCTCATTTACTTCTGAGGGGACAGTGGGTTTTTCCAGAGGTCACCTGAACTATCGCAATGTTATGATACTGACCATGCAATAGATACTTGTAATCTATTGTGTTGCTTACAATTTTATATTAAAAATGATCTTAGAGCACAAATACATACAAAGATGAATTCCCTTTGTCTTCCACCATGATTTTATTAGTTAAAGTTATATTTGCAATAATCTCTAAACTCACAATCACCTAAGAATGAATTACCTTGAAACACGAATTTTTCTTGCACTTACAGGGAACACAAGAAGCATAATTTGTGGTCTCACTTTGAAATACTATTTGTTAAATGGTCAAAAGTTTCTCTGAATTTTTACATTTCACCTATACATTATTTCTTAGAATTTAATATTTTCTTCCAAAGTAAAAGAAATTAATTTTCAGAATAGATTATCTCATATTTAAGGATAAATCATTAGTTTTTGAAATGATGCTTAGAATCCAGGTGTGGTAGTACACGCCTGTAATCTCAGTACTCTGGAAGGCTGCAACAAGAGGATTACAAATTTCAGGATAATTTAATGACTTAGTATTTCAACATAGAAAACTTAAAAAGAACTAAGGATATAGCTCAGTGCTAGAGTGCTTGAGTGAGGTCCTCAGTTTAATTCCCAGTGACACACTACACACACACACACACACACACACACACACACGCACACACACACACACAGTCATATAGGGCACAAAATTGAAAGAGACATCACTTTCAGCTGTAGGCGAGTGCCAGCCCAGCAGATTAAGTCTTTCCTGATCTTTTTAAAATCTTGCTCCTTAAGCACCTCACTTGCTGCGCCCTGGCTCCAGCCCTAATGGGTCCATATTCACTGGAGTATCATTTTTAGATCAGAGCCTAAATAAAAAGCTACCATATATTTTAAGCATAAATTTTTATAAGCTCTTAAAATGCTAGAAATAGTTTGTTAGAGTTTTCCAAGGTAGAAATAAAGACGTCCCCAAAACATTTTACAAACTAAGTAATCCTACTGCACTAACTGAGAAAAGATGAGAAAAGTCCCATACGGCTGACACTGCCGAGTTCCTGGGGAATAAAACCCTGTAAAATAAGTAACAGCGTTGTCACTTTCAACTGCGCAAGCAACTTGCCAAGTTAAAGAACAGCCAGCAAACGTGAAGCCTGAGTAAATGTCTCCCAGCAGAATTGTGCTTTTGCCTTACAAATGGATGGGTGTACAGAAGGCTAGATTGATCATTCTGCTGGTTTTCTGTCTGTGTACTGGTTAGCTTTCCATTATTGTAACAAAACACCTGGGTATAGTACTATGCATTATCTAAAGAGTAAAACTTTGGAACTCTGAACTTTGGAACTTCCAATCCAAGATTAAAAATACGTGTTGCCTTTAAGTCTCTCATGGAGCAGGAGAGGCAGCAGCACTTGGGTGAGCAAAGGAAGTAACCACCTATCCTTTCCAGCGCCTGCCATCAGCAACCTGGAGACCAATTCCTGGGTCTTCAAGTTTCCACCACTACCAACTAATGTCATAGGCTGGAGACTAAGCCTGTAACATTGTTCTTGGAGAGCAACCCAGATCCAAACCATAGTGGTTCCATATCAGCACAACCCAGTACAGAAGAAACTCTTCTTTTCTATGAACACGTGGCAATAGACACTAGCGATGCAAACATCTGCAAACTGTTGAATATGCTTGAATCCTGCAGTGCATCCTGGGACTATTGTGTTGACATCGGCAGCCATGGTGCCAAGGGCACAGTAGATCATGCTGCTAAGGCTTCAGGCCCAGGCAGGTGCAGTGACGCTGCCACACACTCAAAGAAATAAATGTGTCCTGCAGTAGGAAAATAAAAGTATATAGGAAACAGCAGGCATGTTAGCTACTTCGAAGTTCAATGGTCACCTAAGGATGAAGCACTTATACATCTGCCCAAGCTGCTTTTTTCACAGAACATTTTTTATGAAGAAATGAAGCAAAAGTTCATGGCAAAATAAGAAAATAACTATAGTTAATAGTTAATACTTTAGGTATCATTATCTTCCAAGTAGTTAGGTAGAATATAAGATATAGTCCAAAAAGATCTGTAAAAGAAGAAACAAGGCTGGGGATTTAGCTCAGTGGTTCCAGCACCTGCCTTATAAATGCAAGGTCCTGGTTTTGAAGCCCAGTAACCACATACAACAATTCCAGGCATGGTGACTAACACCTGTAATCTCAGCACTCAGGAAGCAGAGGCAGAAGGACTGCGGAGTTCAAGGCTGAGTTCAGGACCAGCCTTAACTACAAAGCGAAACCCTGTCTCAAAAAAAAAAAAAGAAGAAGAAGAAGAAACAAACAGTAGTACAAAACTTAAATAAACTAGTAGTATAAATGGAGCAAATTAACATACATTAAATTACTTTTGAAACAACCGAAGAGGTTATTTGGGGAAGTACTTGAACTTCTCCATACTACCTATTTATCATATATATATTTTTATATATGCAAATATTGAAGACACTTCTAAAAAGTGTCTTTCATTTCAGTTGCTCATTTTCTGATTGGATCTTTTATTTGAGGGAGTCTAAAACATAATATACATATTTAGAATTTCTCCTATAAGAGAAACCATGTGATATTTGAGCTTGTGTGTCTGACTTACTTCATTTAACATGGCCATTTGTACTTCTGAGAAATATCTATTTCAGTTGCCCGTTTTTAAATTGTATCTTTTATTATGGGGAATCTAATCTTTATATTTATTTATATGAGAACATCATTTTATATGAAAAAATATAAATATAGTTACTGAAATTTGGCATTAAGTAAAAATTTCTTTAAAAATGAACAAAATGAGCAGGCCCATCAAGGGAAACCACTAAGGAGACTTGTGGCCAATAATAAAATTAAAGCTTTCAAACAAAAATATGAAGTTTGAAAAATGTGTGTCTGACATCATGAGCTCGAGAGTTTCCCAGGAAAGGCCTCTGGTGGTGACATTGACAAATGTGATACTTGTGATGTTGCACAGTAAAACGTGTCACCACTGGGAAGAGGCACACGAATCAAGACTTTGCAAATAATCCCAGTGGGTAGAAGATCCACTCAATGTGCAAGATACACATTTTAATGTAGCCACTGTGATCTCATTTGAGCCATCACTTTACAATTAAACTTGTCAACTTTCACTATAGTATTAAAAACTCAGGATTATCTAAACAGATTATTTTACCTTTTTTCTTAATATGTTTGTGATATGTGATAAATGCATACATTGCCAGGAAATTTTTCATATACATATCTCATCTTGATCTTTTTAGTTCCTTTTCCTTTCTTCTTCCTTTTATTTCCCCCATTCTTGCATCCTCTTCCCATTTGTTCAAAAACAAACCCTTTGATTCACTGATATTTTGTATTATTTTTTAATCTCAATTTCATGAATTTCCACTCTGATCTTTATAATGTACTTTCTCCTATTAGGTTCAGATTGGCATTGTCCTTGTTTTTCTAGGCCTATGAGATGCCTCACTAGATTATTTATTTTGGGCCACACTGTCTTTTTTATCTGTGCATTAACAGTTCTATACTTCCCCCTTAGAACTACTTTCATTGGGTCGCATAGGTTTCCATACATTGTGCTTCCATTGTCATTTGATCCTACGAACTTTTTTATTTCTTCCCTAATTTCTTCTGTGAGCTATTGATTATTTAATAGTGTATTATTTAACCCTCATGTATTTGCATTTCGTTAACCTTTTTGCTGTTGATTTCTAGTTTAATTCCTCTATAGCCTGATAGTGTGCATGAGATTTTTTCAATTGTTTTGTATTTATTTAAGCATCCTTTATGACCCAAGATGTGGTCTACTTTGGGAAATGTTTCATCTACTGCTAAGATGTATTCTGTAGGTGTTGGGTGAAATACTTTGTAGATATCTGTTGTCCGGTCTTGATAGTTTTTTATTGATTTTTTTTTGGTCTAATTGACATGTCTAGTTGTGAGAGCAGGATACTGAAGTTACACACCATTATTGTATGGGTATTTATCTATCCTTTTAAATCCACTAATTTTACAAGATTTGGTGTTCTGATGTTCATAAATAAATATTTACAATTATTTCTTCCTGTTGAATGGTTCCCCTTACCTTGTGTAGTGACCATCTTTGCCTCTTTTGATCACTTTGGGCTTGGAGTCTATCTTTGAAAATAAGATTGCTTCTTCTGCTTGTTTAGGGGATCTAGTCAAATCGAATATTACTTTCCATCCTTTGACTTTCAACTTATGTATTTCCTTTTGAATAAAGTATGTCTCTGGCAGACAATGTATGGTTGCATTTTGCACTTGATACAATCTCACAAGTTGTGTCTTTGAATTGGAGAGCTGAGACCACTGACACTGAGAGTCATTATTGTAAGATTATTGACCCTTATCATGGCCTTCTTCTTTCCAGGCTGCTTCCTTGGCTTGCATTTTTTCTTTTGTTCAACTGCTCTCCCAGTAAGAAGTATACTTCCCTTTGGGCTAATTGATGCTGGTGGCCTCCTTGTCTCTGTCTAGGATTCCTCTCAGATATTTTTTTCAGTACTGGCTTAGTGGCCACATACATTTTCAGTATTTCTTGTTACTTTTCCATTAATTTTAAGGGTTAAATTTTTAGGATATGAAAATCTGGCTTGACAATTATTTTCTTTTAGGATTTGGAAAACTTCACTAGAAGCTCTCCTAGTTTTTAAGGTTTATGCTAGGAAATCCAGTTATTCTTATGACTTTTCATGGCATCTGCAACTAGCCAACTCCTCTGTGGTTTCCTCTTGTGACTGTGGTAGGGTAACCTCAGTCACTGTGGTACGGTAATCTCAGAAAACTTGAAGTGTAGTTGTTCTATGACTTTTGATTCCCAGAACAATTCAGTCCTAAATAGTAGACCCTTTTCCAAAATGGCTTCTGATTTTATCATTCCCAAATATGGCAGATACTGCAGTGAATTTTTTTTCCCAATTCTAGTGTACCATGTGAAAGGAATCACTGTCAGATCAAACCCCACACCGTATTTTCATGTATAACCATAGGTTTTTCTTGTGAGCAGCACTGCTGGCCCATTGTTTCTTCTTGGGGCTGCCCACTCTCTCTGGGCTTGCCTTGTGCCTGCAGAGCCTGGACCTCCTCCTTGGCAGCTGGAGTTCCAGACTGCTTTCCTCTTTTCTCTGCATTATCTTCAGTTTCTCCAGTTCCTTGGAATTTTTAGTTTTGCTGTCAGATTTTTCCTGATTCCTGGAACTCTACTTCTTTTCACTGAGTTGTCATTTTTCAGATGTCTGATTCCAGGTCCAAGAGAGGTTCTATTTTGCCTCCAGCCCCTATGACATCTTTTTAATCTCCTTCTGAAAAGGCTATAAAAAGGGCTATTTTCTCTTACAACTAGGACCTCACAATTTTTTTTGTGTTAAAACATATAGTAATTTTCACTGTTGGTGGGAATGTAGACTCACACAACCCCTGTGGAGATCAGTTTGGAGATTCCTCAAAAAACTACAATTAGAGGTGTCATTTGACATGGCCATCACTCTGCTAGGTATATACACAAAAGAATTAAAAGATTCATATCACAGTGACATATGTGCACCCATGCTTATAGCAGCTCAGTTTGTGATTGCTACATCTTGGAAACAACCAAAATGTCCATCAACAGGAGACTGGATAAAAAGCTGTGGTTCTTCTACAGAATGGAGTATTACTCTATCATAAAAAATGATAAGTTCAAATCATTTATACTTAAATGGATATATCTTGAGGACATCCTCATCAGTGAAATAAATGGGTCATAGATGTGTAATATCACATCTTTTCTCTGGTATGAGAAAATAAAGATGTAAATGAGCCCTAGAATGTATGTTATATATTGTGAAATAGAAAACACTCAAAGAGAAATGGATTGAAGGAGGAAAAATAATGTGATTATAACAAAAAAGAAAGGAAACAAAGTTTATGTATATAGGGGGTGGGTTGGTAGGGTGGGTAGGGCTATAGGAAAAAATGAGAATTGAGTTGTATCATATACTGATACAAATTCTTGATATTGAATGTGATGATGATGATGTGTATACATAATATACCAATAAAGATTTGAATTTAAAAATATATAGTAATTTCTTATAAAAATATATCACTTATGTTAATATATCATTCAGTGGGCCTAGTGTTCTTTTTAAATAGGCTAGTAAAATTTGTGTTCTGATTTAACTTCTGATACAATAATATTGATTGTTTGGTCGGTCTGGTTTTGTTTTCATGGTTTTGTTTTGTTTTGTCTTCTTTTGTTTTGTTTTGTTTTGTTTGAGACAGGGTCTTGCTTTGTAGTTCAGGCTGGCCCTGAGCTCAGCCTCAAACTCACATCACAGCAATCCTCCTGCTTCTGCCTCCCGAGTGCTGAGATGACAGGCATGAGCCACCACGCCCAGCACTGTGGTATGTGGTACTGGTTGCTGCTGGGCATGAGTCTCCATGCCCAGTATTGTATTTGGTTACCAGGGATCGAACTCCCTTGCAAGACAGGGGCTGGAACCACTTGAGCTCACTCCCTGGCCCTCATGTTTGATGGGTTATATGCCCATTACTCATGTAAAGCAAGTCCTCTACCAGTGAGATACACCCCAAGCCTGGGACTTCAAATTTTAAGAGTGTCTTGAGATCAGAAGCTTTGAGAACCACTGGCTTAAATCCAATCAGGCCTCACACTCTGGGCCAGCAGTGGACCAGCCTCCATGAATCACAGGGCTGCCTAACAGAAAAGGGGCCTGCAAAGTCTCAGGTTCTCTGGGGCAGGGTATGTGGATGGGCTGGCACCAAATGGTCAGCTACAGTGATAGCAGAGTGAATTCTGACCTGAAGAGAAACTTGGGACAGCTCTGGCCAGCAGCTGCTGCATTAAGCCCAGTACATGTTGTGGTAGATGGCTAGAAAGGGGGACAGAGGGTCTTTCTCTTGAAGAACAAGGAAGTATTGTGAGGCTGAGGCATCTGCTCCGCAATGCTGCATGGCCTCCTGTGCACATGGGTGAGCCCCTGGCCACACAAGCCCTTTTCAATTAAGTATTTTTACTCCTTACTACATACTGAATCTCATTTTTTCACCGTATGTACAAAGAGAAAAGTCACAGTTGGCAATTTAGTTCTCCTACCTAAACCTAGCATTTGCCTATTCAAAACTCCAAAATATCTAGAGTTTACAGAATAAAGCTCAGATTTTTGGCATACACTTAAAGATTTTGATTTGGTGACCTCAGTTTATCTTCTCCAATCTTCCAGAATAAATTAAACCTAGTGGCAGAAAGCATGACTTCTGGAGAAGGGACACCTGGACTCAAGACCCAGCTTTGCCAGCCTCAGGGCAATGAGTGACTTGAACAGAGTCAACTGTTCTGAAGATGAGTTTGATGTTCTTATTTATAGCATTTGCCAATTTACGCAGTGCAAATACTTCCACTATGGCCAATTATAAGCCCCAAAGGGATGTCACTAAATTCAGAATTGGGAAGAGGGTTCCCAGCTGGTCCTCAAGAGCCAGTGCAAGCTGGGTCCTGCACCAGAGTGGGCTTGGAGCAAGTTAGCTACTCACATACAGTGAGTTTTTTCCTTCCTAATGTGGGATAATGAGGGTCTAGCTTGACTCTACTGGAAGGATCTAATTGTACAGGGCAGCGGTTCTCAATGGAGCATCATCAGAATCATCTAGAGAGATTGCTTGCTTTGCTTCCCGTTCTCCAGCCTGAGGGAGTATAGTTTGCACATGAAGGTGATGCTTGATGCAATGCGGGGCTATCAGTCAGAAGTGGAATGTAAACTCAAAGAAAGAAGAAAGAGCACTGATATGCCTATAATTTTTTTTTTTAAGGTTTTTTTTGAGACAGGGTCTCACTTTGTGGTTCAGGCTGGCCCTGAGCTCAGCCTCAAACTCACATCACGGCAATCCTCCTGCCTCTGCCTCCCAAGTGCTGGGATTACAGGCGTGAGCCACCACGCCCGGCACTGGTATGTGGTATTGGTTGCCGCTGGGGTGAGTCTCCACATCCAGTATTGTTATGTGGTTACCGGGGATTGAACCCGGGTCCTTGCGCTTGCAAGACAGGCGCCGGAACCACTGAGCTATATCCCCGGCCCGATATGCCTATAATTTTAAACAGGGAAGGTAAGAGTAGAGGAGAGCAAAGATGGGATCCAGGAAGTCAAATCTAATAAAACTGATGTCAACCCTTTCTTCTCTACCTCATCCCATTGTATTGATGTTGTTCTCTTTAGAATAGTTGTCCTCAAACTCAGTAGGGTACAGAAATTACCTGGAGAACTTTAATACAAATACTGCAGCCTGGATCCCACAACTAGAGATGCTAGCTGAATTTGCCTAAGTTATACCCTGAGCCTCAGGAGCTGTAAGATTTATCTAAGTGATACCCATGTGGAGCCAAGGATGAAAAACCACTAGTCCAGGGCAGTGAGAGCTGGAGTAGCTGCCTCCCACTACATCCAGGTTATATCCTCTTCCAAAGGCCTTCCAAAGGCCCAAGACAATCACTGGTTCTGAATCCAGAAGTGCAAGGCTCAGGGCCAAGCCAGGAAGACAACCACAGAAAGCTGAGCTTGGTTGATGCCTCCTGGCCATGAAGCATTGGCTCCTTAGCTGCGTTTGCATGTCATGTCTCTCTTGTTCCGCAAGGAAGAACACAACGCACTGCTAGAGGTGCAAGCCTAAAAAATCTCCTTTATTTCCGCGTTAGCTCCCTTATATACCCTGGTTCGGCATGCCCCCAACACAGCCTAGACTCTTCCAAATAGGGTCAACGAAGCAGCTTGTTTTTTACTCTAAGGCAGAGACTTACGCCCCTTACGCCATCTTAGATTGGCTTGCCACATTTGCACATTTTTTTTTTTTCTGAGACAGGGTCTCGCTTTTTGTGGTTCAGGCTGGACCTTAGCTCAGCCTCCAACTCACATCACAGCAATCCTCCTGCCTCTACCTCCCAAGTGCTAGGATTACAGGCGTGAGCCACCATGCCTGGCACTGTGGTATGTAGTACTGATTGCTGCTGGGCGTGAGTCTCCATGCCCAGTATTGTATGTGGTTAACCAGGGATCGAACCCGGGTCCTTGAGCTTGTAAGACAGGCGCCGGAACCATTGAGCTAAATCCCCAGCCCGGGTTTGCACATCTTTAACAATCAGGCTGGACTATATTTCCAGAGGTGCTGATTGAAAGATAGAGTAGTGAGGAAAAGCTAAATGGTTTGAAGCATGGTGTGAAACTGAGCAAGTTGGACAACCCATCCTACAAAGAGAACCAACCTAGACGGCAAACAAACAAGGTCGGGTGAACCAAGACCAAGTCATGAGGAAGGCTCAGCAGTCACAGGACTCCAACAGACCCAACAAGGCCTTCTCACTCTCCCTGCAGAGATCAAAACTTTCCACTAGGGACAGAACATTTAGAGACAGTGTGACATGGTCATCCCAAGACAAAGCAAGAATGTCTCCAAATACCATCCAGTGGTGTCAAAAACATGCTCCACCAACAGCTGAGTGGGTAACTGTGGCCAGAATGGAATATTTTTCAGCCTTTAGAAAAGGAAATTTTGATACATGCGTCAATAAGGATAAACATAGAGTATATTAGGCTGAGTAAAATCAGGCCATCAAAAAGGACAAATATGTGATTCCACTTGCATGGGACAGAGTAGCCAGGTTCATAGAGGCAGAATGGTGGTTCCAGGAGCTGGAGGAATGAAAATTGCTATTTAATGGGTAAAGAGTTTCAGTTTTACGAGATGAAAAAGATTCTAGAGATGGGTGGAGATGATGATTACAGTGTGAGGGTACTTACTGCACTGAGCTATACATTTTAAGATTGTTTTTTAAAAATCTTATGTATATTTTATCACTACTTAAAAATAAACATTTCAGAGATGGACTTATCAAAAACAAGATGAGACACATTATTCTAGCCATTTCCTGTTCACCTTGTTGGTGAAGAAAGGGTTCCCAACTCCCTACTCCTGGAGAAGTAAGAGATGGTTGAACACATCCTGTAAACCAGTTTTATTTTTGTTGTTTTTGTTTTTGTTTTTGAGACAGATCTTGCTTTGTAGTTCAGGCTGGTCCTGAGCTCACTATGTAGCCCAGGCGAGCCTCAAACTTACAGCAATCCTCCTGCCTCTGCCTTTGCCTCTGCCTCTCAAGTGCTAGGATTACAGGCATGAGCCACCAGGCCTGGCATTTTTGTATGTGGTCACCTGGGATCAAACCCGAGCCCTTGCAATTGCAAAGTAGGTGCCAGAACCATTGAGCTAAATCCCCAGCCCCTACAAACCAGTTTTAAAAGTATCTGAACCACATGTTCCAGGTCTCTGTTACTCAGCTACTGGCCTTGCAGGCCTCAGGGCCCTTCCTGGAGCAAGAATGAAGTGACACAGAGCTTCCCAGGCCCTGGCCTTTCCACAACCACCTGGAGTTGGTCCTGTGGGCTTTGCATGAGGGAGACCTCTTAGAACTGCTTGCTCTCCCAGTCTCTGACTCACCTTCACCAACATCACCCCCATTTACTAACTTCACTAACCCCAGCTCCTTGAAGCACAGGTTTCCGGAGCCAGGTACCAGCCATAACCAGGAAAGCTGAACACTGTAGGCTCCAGGTGTGACTCCTGGTTTCTTTGCTTTCATTGCATAAGACGCTCCACCTGTGCCAGCTCCTCATCACCAGCTGAGTGGTTTAGCCTGCAGGGGCCCCAGGCAGGAAGTCGATGGCAGCCTTCAGGCTACAGCCAATGCCTGGTGAGGCTTCTGCTTCCTGGAGAACTCAGCAGCCTCCACTCTCTGGTTCTAGGAGATAAGAAATAAAGCTTCAGGAAGTAACAGCCCTCCAGGGAAGCTAATAATCCGAGGGCTTGGAGGAGACTTCATCCAGCACCCAGTACCTGCTACATTGGGTGGGACCCAGAGCCTGTTTTAAGTAGGACTCTTCTGCTTTAAAGCCCTGTGCTGGGGAGGAGCGGCCACAGGGGAGAGGATGCCTTCTCCTCTTTTCTTAAGAGGACGCTTAGACTACGGCTAGTTAGGAAACTAAGTGCGCCGCTACCAAATGCTCAGGACTCCTATTCTGGCTGCCTAAAGCCAATGAAGGAGCCACCAGGCTTCTCAGGTACACATGTGACGATCACCTGCTCAGGTGACTCCATCGGTGGGTCAGGGTGATGGCTGGACCACTATAGGTGGCAAAATCCAAGCTAGCAACCAAATGCTTAGGATTCCTTTTCTGGCTGCCTGATGTCAGTCTCCAAAGTTCTGGCTCTGTTTGCCTGGCTTGACTCTGAATTTTTTTTTTATTACTCTTTTTCATTTTGAGATAGGGTCTTACTTTGTAGTTAAGGCTGGTCCTGAGCTCAGCCTTGAACTCACAGCAATCCTCCTGCCTCTGTCTCCCGAGTGCTGGGATTACAAGCATGAACCACCACACCCGGCACTGTGGTATGGGGTACTGATTCCTGGTGGGTGTGAGTCTCCACACCCAGCATTGTTGTACATGGTTACTGGGGATGAACCCGGGCCCTCGTACTTGCAAAGCAAGTGCCGGAACCACTGAGCTAAATCCCAGCCCATTGCTCTGAATTTTACCACTTCTGGAGTTTCTCTTGGGTCCAGAGAGCCTGTGGAGCTTAGCCTGATGCTCCCCCAGGGCACCGTCTACCTTTTGAGTACCCAGGAGTTCCCTGCCACTTATCATTCCTGACCACACACTTTACTACATAGTGTGTGTGTGTGTGTGTGTGTGTGTGTGTGTGTGTGTGTGTGTGTGTTTGCGCGCGTGTGCTAAGGATTAAACCCAGGGCTTTCACACTGAGCTACTTTCCCTACCTCTTCAAGACAAGGTCTCACCAAATTGCTAAGATCCCCAGGCTGGACTCAAGCTTACCACCCTCCTGCCTCAGCCTCCCAGAGCGCTGGGAATTACAGCACACACCTGGCTATTTTACTACATTTTCTAAAGCCCAAATTTGATCATTTTGGCCAGGTGTGCGGGGAAGGGAGAGTGAACAATAAATGCATAAGGACACTCTCAGGGGGCTCATCTCCCTCTCACTCCCCCTTCCCCAGCAGGACGGGAAGGGTCAAATGCACAGTCTCTGGGAACAAATTATCTGGGTCCCAAACTCAGCTCTGCCATGCACTGACTGTGTGATCCTGGGCAAGGGGTTTCGCCTCCCTGGACCTCTGTCTCCCTTTTTTTGTAAAACAAGCATAATTTGTGGTGGATTTTTACAAACTAGGTCGCCATGGTTACTGAGTGAGTTACTAGACATAAAGGGCTTAACACAACTCCTAGTACATAGTGCTCGATGCGTGTGAGTAATTATGATTCATTTACAGGGCGTCACAATGTATCAGACCCAAGGAGTACAAAATAGGCCTATTCATTCACTCAACAAGGATCTTTGGAGGGACTTCATATGTCACACACTGTGACGGGAGCCAGACACAGGTGGCCCTGCCCTCAGGAAGCTCACAGTCTGGTGAGGAAGGAGGCAGAGCCTAAGCAGGTACAAGGCCACCAAGGTGTGGGAGAGGAGGGGAGGAAGAAGGGGGAGGGCAGAGTGGAGGGCTATCAGAAAAGACCTTTCTGAGGATACGAGGCTCTGTCTCGGAAGAGCAAGCAGTGTGGGCACAGAGGAGATGGAACAAGGGAGGCAGGCAAGGCTGGGTCACTGAGCCACAGGGCCATAGTGACATGGCGTAGCCCCTGCCTCTGGGTGGTCATAGCAGAGAACTAATGGAACCTCATCTTACATCTTTTCTATGAGGATTCTGCAGTGTCCCTTGGACTGAAGGACAGACTGAGGCCCCAGGTCACATCACTGGCACCAGTCTAAGCCTAGCTGTCCCATGCACATCCCCCTCTGTCCAAGGAGCACCTGGTCATCTCCAAAGCCCTTCATCTGCTCGGGGAGTCAAGGCTCCTGTCATACCTTGTCTCACCCTACATCCAGCACACCCGGGACCCTGACCCACGCAATTCATCATCCTTGTGAAAGTTTCCATGCCAACGACTTATGCAAAGCAACAGCTCCCACACTCCTTGCCCTCCACGGTTTCTATCCCTGACACCACCCGGTGGACACCCCGTCATAGACCTCAGGTAAACGTGTATGTCTTTGGGACATGGTGTTAAACACACAATGACAGAGATGTGTCTCGGGCCCAGAATGGAAGGTGTCAGGGATTACGAATGCCCCAAGAATCCACCTTGAAGCTGCTTCCCAGAGACACCCTTCCCCAAAATAGGCAGAGAGGGTCAGGAACACCCACGCAAACAGTTAACCCACAAAACCCGCTCTGTGCCCCAGCTCCCCCACCTCAGCACTGTCTATTTTTACCAGGAGGGTGAGAGGGGGTTGCTAGGCGGGGCCACACCGCTGTTTATGTCTGAAATGTGAAAAGATGCACAGTGTACTTGGTATTACAGCTAGAGGAATTCTGGAGGAGAATTGCAAACCTGGCAGGTGAATAGGGCCCTGTGTTCTGGCCTTCAACTCTGGAAAAGCTGCGTTTCCAACCAAGGCATGAAGATGGGCAGGGTGGGGAGAAAATGCCCACGTGTGAGATCTGGACCGTGAGTGAGGCTGAGCTCACCTGGGCTCGGGGAGCAGCAGCTTTCAGACCAGGGTCGTGGGAGGAAGCATTTCTGCCCCACCAGTGCCATCTGTGTTACTCTGTGGGTTTTGCTCATTCTCTTTGTCAGTGTTCTCTTCTCTCATGACCCTACTCGCTCTTAACTATTCTCCACTCTATCTGTCCTCTCTCTCCTTTCGCTTAGTATCGTCTCCTACATACACATTTGTTTAATGCTTTGAGTCACTCTAACCTGTCGACTTTCTGCTTTAACTACATGGAAAGTGTCCCTGTGATAGCTGTACTCCTTCGTGTCTTCACACACATAAAGCTTCAGAGCAGACTGAAGGCTTTGCCTAGAGGGACTTTAACAGAACCCTACAGGCTCTTGCTGCATTGGGACCAAGAAGTGTCCCTTCTGTCCTAGACAAGGAAAGGCATAAAAGAGCAGCAGCAAGGTGACCATCTGCCAGCTGCATGGCATATGTCAACTCTCTTCCTTCACAGGTTAAACTGCCCTCACACAACTCCACTGATTCTAGCCCTGAATCACACAGACCTTGTTAAGCGGGGTTTGGGGAAGGCTGGGGTGACTTCTGGGATACAGACTTCACATGTGATGTCAAATTTAAGGAACACGTGGCCCCTGAGATCACAGTTGTGCAGGCTCCTCTCCTTGGGCCTGGAGGTCAAAGCCAAAAAGCTCTATCTAGTCTTGCTCAAGATGGCAGCTGCAGAGACCAACGCCCCTTCAGCCACCAAGTCCTACCAGCCCCAAGAGCAGTAGTCACATAACTGAGTTCCAGCTCCGTCTCTGTGGAATTTCAGCCCAGGACCATACCCCAACCCCTCTCTTCCTGAACAGCATTTCCCTAGGCTGTGTGAGAGCGAGATATCTGCATTCCTCCACTTCCATGGCATCCTTGCCTTGCTGTACAACAGTTTCTCTACCTTTTCCAGCTCCTTTATGTCCTTCCTTGATTACAGTATACAGTTGAAGTATATAGCTCAGCATTTGCTCAACTCAGTTAAATGTACCTTACTCTTACATTATTTCCTTGAGATCATTTCTCTGAGGTCCCATGTCATTTCCCATGTCTCTGCCTGTTGGCTGTGTCTCCCTACATACACACAGTGTGTCCCTCTGCTTCTAGCAGCCCAACTGGCTACAGGGGAACTCGCTGTCTCTTCTTCCTAGGACAGCCACCTGCTATGTACTGGTGCTGTCCTAAGGACTCCACATCTCCCAGCCTTTCGGGTCAGAGGTTTGAGGCCGGCCCAGACTCTCCTGTCTGCTTTCGCTGCCACTGCCTGAGCATGACCCGCACCCCAACACCACCACCAGACACGTGTTGCTGGTCATCAGCATGTCGACACACATCCTATGTAACATTTTTTGATTAGTCATCATTTGATTTTATATGAAAGTACAGATATTTGTCTTCTCAAGGAAAACAGCCACAGTAATTGCTGCTTTTACAGAAACGAAGGGTCAGGCAGGCAGCAGTGGTTCCGAGTTCCTCACAGAAACATTCCGTGGGAGCAGGGCAGTGACTGCTCCTTTGGAGAGACATCGCTCTTCAGGGTACACCCAGTGTGAGTGAGAAGAGATGCAGGGGGTTCGCAGGGGAGACCAATCAATGTACAAGTGCTATAGCTGACCCAGTTGGTCTGTCAGTCAGGTCAGAATGGCATCTTCCGGAGCAGGGCTACTGATTAAAAGGGACCTCAGACAGCCATCCAGGAAACGGGGAATTTTCTATACCTTCATATGAGTTGTGACTACAACCATGTTTCTATATGTTTAAAAACAATGAGTTCACTCTTATGATGCCCTTAGGATTTATTTTCAAAAAGAATCACAATGTTCTCTACACATAGTACATGTCATATTTATTATAGCATTAATAAACAGAAGAGATGGGAGGGGAAATGTTAGTAGGGTGTCTAGCTTAGTACATTGCACACAGTAGGTGTTCAATAAATGTCTACTATTGGACACGATGGCACCCATCTGGAATCCCAGCACTCAGGAGGGTGAGGGTAAGAGGGTCACCATGAGTTCAAGGCCAGCCTAGGCTATATGATGACTTCAGCTGAACTACAAACAGAAGAAGAAGAAGAAGGAGAAGGAGAAGGAGGAGGAGGAGAAGAAGAAGAAGAAGAAGAAGAAGAAGAAGAAGAAGAAGAAGAAGAAGAAGAAGAAGAAGAAGAAGAAGAAGAAGAAGAAAGAAAGAAAGAAAATGGTTACTATTAAAAAGATGTTAAGGTATGAGAGCTGATACTAACAAGTAAATGTCCTAAGAATAAAAGATAACTCAATTCATTATTATTCTTTGCCTTTATATATGCTACCTTTTCTTTCCTTAAAGAAGCACAAGTGTGCGCGCACACACATACACACACACACACACACACACACACACACACAGAGCAATAGCAGCAACTAAAACACCAAGAAAACTATTCTGGAGCTACAAAATCAAATAAGTGCCAACTTTTGTGGGTGAAGCTGTCTTGTGTCTCAATAGATCACTTTTAATCCTGGAGCTACTCCTTATATCTCTTCTATTTCATGTCTGGCCAATGCTTGTGGGATGCTATGCCCATTTGCTTTATAAATGTATATTCCCCATTTATATAATGGCTTGTGAAAATCTGAGGCAATTATTTTCAGAAAAGTCCAGTTTTTGACTGAATGAAAACAAGAATGTCAAAGCCAACATGGCAAAGGCTGGGTGAGTCAGCCCCCAAAACAATTCCGGTGACCAGATGGACAAAGGATAGAACAGGTCAGAGCCGGTTTAGGTCTGGGTGTGGGCAGCAGGCTCTTAGGATTCCAAGTGGAGCGGGTGAGCAGGTGCCCAGGGAAGCACATGAGCTGGGCAGCCCCAATCCACATCCCCCTGCCCCAGACCTGCTTGGGAGACGGAGGTAGGGACAACAATGGCGATGAGCATGATATAAACTAACACGAAGACGACCTCCTCAGTCTCACTCTATACACGCGTGCCATGTGTAGTTTAATATTTAGATCGTTAACCCATTTTTATTTTAGTTTAGTGCATTGTAAAAGATACAAGTCTAGTTTCGATCTTTGGCATGTGAGACATTAGTTTTTCTTTTATAAATGCCAGGATTTTACTGAAAATGGGAATTCAAGGGAGAGAAATCAAACGAAAGCTTAAAGCAATGAGTTTCCTTAAATGTGCCCTGTGGTTTCTACATCCTAAGTGACATCGCACTTTCCTGCCACGGTGCATCACTATTCCACACAGACATGTGGGGACTTGTAAATGTTTCATTAACTTAACCCGTGTTCTGTATTATTAGAACATTTCCCTCTTCATTTGTCACCTGGACAGTGTAAAAGGAATAAAATGGCACTTTTCAAATGTTCCACTCATTCTCAGCAGGCTCCACTCCCGGCCCAGTTCTGCCACAGGGAAGCTTTTCTGTATCATACTTGTGGAACCCCGGTGCTTCCAGCAAGCATCCCAATACCTTCTGTGCACATTGCATATAGTATTTATGACTGCCACACTCCTACAATGTGTATATTTTTAGCTTCTTTTACAAACCTAGAAGAGACTGCATTCATTGGAGGATACCAAATTTCACGGGAGTGGGAAAGGAAAGGAAATAGACCTTCTCTGCACCTGAGTTGGGCCATTTGCTAAATGCTGGCCTCGCAGAGCTTACTGTAATTCTCACAACAGTTTCTGCTTAGTAGTTCCACCAGACACGTGTGAAAACAGCTCCAGAGACGTTAATAAACCTATCCGGAGCCTCCACCTATTGTATCTTCTAGAAGATTCTGTGTTTCTGTTTTAATATTTAGATCGTTAACCCATTTTTATTTTAGTTTAGTGCATTGTAAAAGATACAAGTCTAGTTTCGATCTTTGGCATGTGAGACATTAGTTTTTCCAGCATCATTTGTGAGAGGCTGTTTGTCTTCCAGCGAAGGTATTCGGCTCCTTTGTCCAAGATAAAGTGGTTGAGTGTATCTGGAGTTGTTTCTGCATCTTCTCATCTGTTCTACTGACTGTCCTGTGCATCTCCCCTTTCCTTCCCTCTGCTCTTGGCTCAAGATGGATGAATCCCTTCCATGGCAGTCAGCATGAAAATAGGATGATGGTTTTACTTGTTCACTAGTTTCAACATCAACCGAAAGACATGATGAAGCTCTGAAAAACACTCATCTTTGACCATATGAATAGGAATCTGATGTCCAGATGGTGAGAGAGAAGAGTGTCCAGTTTCCCACTGGCCAGTCCACTGCTGGGCTTTTTGTCCAGTGCTGGGAACAACACTTTCAATGGGCAACCAGAAACAAGAATTTCCAGAGGTCAAGGGACACAGAAGCAACCTTCTTTGAGAAATAGTTAAAGGAGCTGAAGGTTATGGAAGAGAGACTTGGAGGGGTGACTTGAGAACCTTGCTGGACTGAAGGCTGGCTGTCCTGGAGACACAGGGACAGCTGCATTGTTCCAGAGGGCAGAACAGACCTCTTGCTCATACATGGGTATGAGACAAATACTTCACAGGAATTCTGTAGATACCCCACATTCGGACTTAGCAAGACATTTATGTGGTTTCCCATGTACAAGACAGGAACAAGTACTTCATGATGATACTTAGGTGAACTTGAAGACTGACTCTCACCTCAGAGTCAGTTAAGTGGCAGATAGAAGACAGTCACCAAGATATACCCCACAATCCTAATATCCCACTATTTCTGGCCTAATTCAGGGATGACCCAACGTGACCAACATCATGCAGTGAAAGTGACAATGTGTGGCTTCCAAAGCTAGGACGCAGAAGCCCTGCAGCTTCTCATTGGCCTCCCCCATTCCTGTGGTGTCAGCTTGTCGTGATGTCATGGGGACACTCAAATAGCTCCCTGGGGAGGTCCCAAAGGAGAAGTCCTAAGACCACCAACCAACTTCTAGCACCTCAGACGTAGGTTCTTAGGGCCTTGTGTCTACCGCAGCACTCGTGAGATGCCACTCTAGGACTTCCCAGTGGAGCTTCTCCTGGGTCCCAACACAGAGAAACCATGAGAGATATTAAACAACTATCACAGTCCAGAGCCACCAACTTGGGAGCGACCTATTGCACAGGTTCCATAACTGGAATACAGAATGATGCCATCATAGGAGGGCTGCCTAGAGGCTGAGCTCTAGAAGAAGCCCAAGCTTCAGTCCTGGGCAAACTGGGCACAGATGCTCTGCTTAGCTTGGTAGAAGATCTGAGACAGAGAGCAACTAAAGCACACAGAGCCACACAGTCAGAACCCAGGATGACCTGGAGTGCTAAGCAGAAATTACTAGGGTAATTTTCAATAGGAGCAAAGATGATTCGGTTAGAAAACCCTCTTCATACCACGACAAGGCAAGAGACACAGGTACGGCGGCATGGGTGGCTGCAGGCTCAGGCTGCAGCGATCATCACAGCTCACGGAAGCACAGGAAGACGCTCAGCTTGTGTCCCCTCTTTCCAGGGGACACAGGCAAGTGATTCCTGCAAAGGAGACTGACGAGGATGGGTAGAGGTCTAGCAGTGGAGATAGATGAGGGAGGGAGAAGGGGCCAAGGGCACCCAATCCTAAAGGAAAAGGTGGTGAGGGTAAGAGCAACAGACTAGCATACAGAAAGATCTGTCACTCAGCAGGAGGCCCTGAGGACAGGGACAGGGCTACGGCAGACAGGGACCCACTTTGTTCATTGCTGAATCTAATGTCGGGCACAAGTAGGAGCTTCTATAAAAGCTGAAAGTCACTAAACTATGAGGATCATATGACAATGGTGAAGGCTCAGAAGGTCAGGCCCACGTTTCTGTCATGATCTCATTGGACCCGCTGGCCTGTTGGCCACACTTTCCGGAAAAAACTTGAGGAGGACAGCAGACGGGACCATGCCACCTTCCAGAGGCACAAAGCAGCTACAAAGTCTTCTAGCCAAGGACAAATGATGTGCAGGGGATATATGCACATGGGCAGGACTCGAGTACAACAGGAGAAGTTCTGTGTGCCATATCCAGACACTAAGGTCCTCTGATTTGCAGAATGCCATCTTTAGGAGTGCAAACATTTCCCATCAGCCTCGGCTTTCCCATCAGCCTCCTGCCGAGGCAGGCCAGGTGGAGTCTTGTCAGTCTGAGCTGAGATCCCCACACTAGCTCAGCGGTCTTCACTTCTTAGCATGTGAAGGGGCTATGCCGAGCACCATCCTGCATGTAACAAGTGCCTGATACACGTTTCTTACCCTCCTTACCACACCAAGTGATCAATAAACATTTGTTCCCTTCACTACAGACATACACTAAATAATGAGTAGTGGTCTCTACCTTGATCTGCCCTACTTTTCACCTATAGAAGTCCTGAGCTGTGTGTGAGACATGATCCCACTTCCCAGAGAATACTGGGTTTTCACCAGAGGATTAGGTAAATCCTGGTATGGAAATCCAGAACCTCTCTTGTCGGGCTCTCAGGAACTGGTTTATCTGGAATGGTCAACTCACCTGGCCCCAGCATCAGGATCCACATCTGCTCCCAGGGACAGGTAGGTGGAGGGGACAATCACCTCACTGCTTGGGACAGGGGAAGATGGCAGATGTGGGTGAGAAAGGCCCGCACCAGGATTGCCTGAGCAGAGATGGGCAGTGAGGTCCCAGTATCCCGGGGCAGTCACCGTGGGGAAACTGAGGCATTTTACTTCCTATTAGCCAAGGAAGTGCTTGGTCTATTCTCTGTTACATGTCGGCCAGGGAATCCACTTTTATTCTATCAGTCCACGACCAGTACGAGGGCGCAGTGCCTTCAGTCCCACTGAAATCTCAGTGGGAAGTACAGTGACTCCTTCACAGGGGCCGTGTGGGCCATTGGCAGCCTGGATCTCCCAAAACACTGCGCCTCACCCAGGAGCTTATGTCCAGAGAGCCTAACCTGGGCTCGAACTCAGACCCCCCTGGAATAGGCCAGCCCGCCTCTTTCTGCTCACTGATTTTCACAGCTGGAGAGGAGGGTAGGGAGTTGTAATATGACCTTACTGGGTTCCTTAGAGAAATTAAATGGGATATTACTGTGTGCTAGATGGGCTGGTAAAAGGTATTCAAAGACTGTTGAGTTTTTTGCTCTTTTCTCTCAGGAAAAAATTACGAAGGAGCGCTATAGCAATCTTGGAAGTGTCGTGGTAGGTGATTTCCCCCTTGGTCTGAGATATCCTTGGCCTCTTCCTGGATTGTGAAGATCCCAGCCTTTGGCCCTGACGATCCCAGCTTCTGGCGCACCTTTCCGAGCCCACCTTAGCACCCCTCTTCTTTCTTCCACATCCGGAACTCCCGCCGGCTTCTCGGTGAGGGGTCTTCCGTATCTCAGCCCGAAGAAGGGGGCCATGATCGCTGCGATCGCCTCTTGGGGGATCCCCGCCGAAGACCTCCTCCGGGTGCCGGGAACCCCAGCCGGGGATGCCCAGCCGGCCGCGCCGGACGCGGAGGACCGGCGCTCGCGACTGCTCTGCGATGCAGCCTTCCAGGGCCCCTCTGACTGCGGAGCTGCCGACCGCAATGCAGACGCCGGCCCTCCAGCCCTGCCCGCGCCGCGGGCGGCTTCCCCAGAGCGCGCCTCTCCGGGCCGGGTCTCGCGCTCCGGACGCCTCGGCCTTCCCCTCCCCCGCCGGCCGCCCCTCGGCCCCCGGGGGTGGGGTTTCCCTCCGCGATCGCCCCTCCCGCCCGCCCCTCACCACCGGTGTGCCCTCCCCTCCCCCGCCCGCCCCTATGTATGTGTCACCGCGCCTCGCCCGCCGCCCGCCCACCTACCTCCCCGCGCTTCCAGAGGGGCTCGCAGAGCCGAGGACGCTCGCCCTGCTCAAGGTCTCTCCCTCGCTCCCTCCGTACCGGCACCTGACGCGGGTGCCAAGGGGCTCCGGACACCTCTCTGTGTCCCTTCCCTCGATCAGCCGCACCTCTGCAACCCAGACGCTGCCGCGGCGGCCACCACCCGAGGGGACCTACGGACAGGACGCCGGCAGGAGGAGGGGTGCACAGCGGCCGCTCAGAGTGTCCCCTCGGTGCGCAGCGAGACCCAGGCCTCCAGCAGTCCCTGGCCGCCTCGCCAGGTGCACGGGACTGAAGTTCTTGGAGGAGGGAGCCCAACTCTTCAAGGTAACTGTCACCTTCCCTCCGGGGAGACTCCTCGGGCGTCCCGGAGAGGCGCTGCGGTGCCGCCTCTGCACTGGGGGCTGCGCCGCTGGTCCCTGCGCTGAAGCCCCGCACGTCTCCTCCGCGTCCGCACAGGAGTTGAGCAAACTTTTCGTCTCCTGCGGACTCGGAGTGAGTGGGGCTGAGGAACGCGGGAGGAGGGGCTCTTGTCTCCTCGTGTCCGGGATGAAGGAGCAAGGAGCTTTGAGCTAGTGTGCGGTCAAGTCCTGGGGCGGAAGGATACGGTCAAAGAAAAGTGAGTTCAAATCCCGCGGTGACTCTTCGGGTCTGGTGGAGACTTCGTGTTACTCACTGTCACCTGGGAATAGGGATTCCTCCTTCGTGGCAGGGGGAACCCATGAAATGATGTGAAGAGCAGGCGAGGTGCCTCAGCAGGGGTCCCGCCACCTTGACCCTTTGGTTTAGGGAAAGGGCCACCAGGCACCTGAAGAGGTGGGGGAGGGCTAGGAGACTGGCAGAACCTGGGACAAGCAGGGCAGGACGACCAGGGCAGTCCGCCAAACATGCCTGTGTCCAACAAGAAGGAACGTCTCTCAAGCCAAAAGAGCAGGGGAGATGAGGGCGCAGACCACGGCCACTTTTCTCATTCTGGGTTCCTCCAAAACGAAGTCAGGAACCCTTGCCAACCCTGGGGGCGGGTGGGAAGCTGTCACTATGTCAACTGAACCCACACTCGGCTGGAGCGAGCTCCGGGGGTGGCGAGCTGTCTCTGGGTGGGAGACAGGCTCCAACCCAAACCTTCCCGTCCTACTTGCCACCCTGAAGACAGCGGTTCCAGGAGTGTTTCCTCCTGAAGCAGCTCAACACCCTGAATTCCAACTGATGTGTGAATCCTGGTTCTGTGGAGGTGGCTGCCAGGAGGCACAGGAGAAGGGTGCAAAGCTGAATTGAGGGAACGGGGTGCTTTGGGCCCTGGTGTAGCAGTGGGTGCCGTTTGAGAACATAGGTCTTGGAACCATAGCTGTCCCTACTCACCCAGGACGAGGGCACGGGAGCCCAGAAAGGTGCGATGACTTTCTAAAGGAGTGACTCAGGGTCAGACCCAGGACTAGAGACTAGGGCCCTGAGCCTGTGGCCAGACCCTCCTCCTGACTGAAGTTTGGCGGTTCTCTGGCCCCGTCCCTCCCGCTCTTCCTGGCCTTCTGGGTTACTGTGAACAAGAGCCATCCAGTTACCCGTATGTGCTTGGCAGCGTCGTCTCTGGGGATCTGTGAAGATAGAAGTGGGGTGCTGGCCTGTGGCCCGCCGAGCCCAGGAACTGGGGGGCACTGGGAAGAAACCTCCTCCCGACGTGACAAGGGTGGGAGTGGTGGGTAGGAGGTAGGAGATATTTCTGATCTGAAAGACAACTCTAGGGAAAGTTTAAGGAATTATCAGAGAACAAAATGCTGAAACTCCAAGGTGCAGGAACTTTTCGAGTTGTGTTTCATTTAGATCCGTTTCTGAGTGATTCCTAGTGCCAGGGCCGGATGAAACACTCATTCATGCTTCAGGACCTCCTGAGGGCCGCCAGGCGCCAGGCTCTGTGCTCATCATGGGTACTCGGTACATGGTGAGGACTCACGCAAAGCACTTAGCTCAGTGCCTACAGCCAGACGAGGACTCAGTACCTGTTTGATACTGATATTGAGTGGTTTTCCTTCTTCTAAAATTTTCCATGAAAATCATCCTTACATAATCATACTTATTCTGGAATTCTCTCTTTAATGTTTGAAAGCCCTCGTCACACCCTGTCCCACGGGCCAGCTCAGGCATGCACTCCCGTCCCAGGAGCCCCCACCCTGCACATCTTGGGGCGCACTCTGTCCCCAGATGCCCACACTCGGCCGCAGAGGGAGCCCCAGGAGCGCGTGGTGCACAAGGCAGACCCAGGTTCAAATCCCAGCATAGCCACTCAGTGACTGTGACTCTGAATCAATTACTGAGTTTGTGGAGGCTAACTTTCCTTTTCTTGAGAAAGAGGAGAAAAACTTCCAGGAATGGGGTTTTACAAGGATTAAAAGACAAAAGGTGGGCACAGTAGGCATGCTTCTAATCTAAGGACTCCAAGGCTGAGCAGGAAGAGGATCTCAAGTTCAAGGTCAGCCTGGACTACAAAGGAAGACTGTATGAAAATAAAGACCTAATGTGGGTTCCTTGTCTTGCCTGCAACAGGCCCCACAAACCTGAATTCATCAGCTGGGACAGCTCCCAGGCCCTTTGGGATCACACACCCTCTGTGATTCAGGATAGTACAGATTTAAAATGTTCGCTTAGGGCTGGGGATTCAGCTCAGTGGTTCCAGTGACTGCCTTGCCAGTGCAAGATCCTGAGTTCAATCCTTGGTACCAAAAATGTTCTCTTAGTCAGAGACTGTGTGCCAGCTTTTAATGTGGATTTTTTTAAATGATGCCTTTTCAAACGAGGTCCTTCCCAAGGCTCTTACAGTTGGGCACCAGGAAGACATTGGCCGAGGCAGGGAAAGCCCACAGGCCTCTGTGTGGAGTTTCAGTTCTAGTCTCTCTCTGTCTGCAAGAACAACTAGGACAGAATTTGTCCTGCTGTAACCTATGACACCAGTTTAGTGGAGCTTTTAATAAGAAGAAGTATCTTGTAGTGTCTCCCACGTAGCTAAGGGTAATTATTGTTTCTGGAAACTTTTATTCCCTGTTGTGGTGTTCACTGTAATCTTCAAGGGTGTGGGTGTTCGTGATATCTTTATATACGTAAATTTATGCAAATTTTATGGCTTTTTCGTATGTTTCTTGCTGCGATTTGTGGTCAGGGAAAGTTTGAAAGACATCAGTTGCGTGATGCTGTTTCAATGTCTGAGAAGTTCCTGCCTGATGGTTCCAGGTGGCAGGCACCAGGCTGCCCTTGCTGCAGCTGTACCAACACCTGGCTTGACCCATAGTGTCCGAGAGTGAAGGAAGCTAAAGGTAGAAGCCTGGGGTATAGATGAAAGGCAAATTCAAGAAAGAAGACTTGGAGTCAGAGAGAGAGCAAGGTGTGGGGGCTCTGCTTACAAGTGGCACTGGGGAGGGGCAGCTGTGAATGCTGTCCTGAGATGGGGTCTGGGGGTAGGAGCACATCTTGTCACTCTCTGCATCTTCCCCCACCTTTGATGGGGTCTGGGAGCAGCATAGGGCTGGAAAGGGAGCAAGAGGGCAGTAAGAGGACCAGAGAGAGGGGGAATTTGTAGGGAAACCTGTAAAACGGTTATTTTTTTTTTCTTTTTCAAAAGTTGAATCCAGGGCAAGAAAGGAATTATGTGAGTTTACTTTTAAAAATTCAGAGACTCCTTATAAGCAGCGGAGTGTGTGTGTGTGTGTGTGTGTGTGTGCGCGTGTGCGCGCTCCTGTGTGTGTGTGCACTGGAGGGCGGGCCCTGCGGGCTGGCTGGGGTGTGTGAGAGGCGACTTTGCTCCTCTCAATGGCCTTACAGTGTGTCCTAAAGAAGCTTTTTGTTAAACTCATGAATAGATGAATTTGGGGTGTGTGATGTTGGGCATCACGATTTGGATATTTGGTTACCTTTGAGGTTACATGTTTTTCATTTTAAGACGTCCACCCAAGAAAGGAGCCACGTCTCTGATTTTGCAGAGGGGCTGCTTGTCTCAGTAACTGATTTGATTTGAAGGGCAAGTATAAGAAAAGAGAAGACAGGACAGGGCACATCAGCAGTGCCCGGCCTGGGGACAGTGCCTTGGCCTCTGGCTCTACCCAGACCCAGAAGCCCAAGATTTCAGGGCCTGTGATGACCCTTCTTAAGAGATCACAAAGGGGTCTTGAGAGCCAGAGAAAGGAAGGGCTGTACCCCAGACCACTCAGAGAAGACTGGTGGGGACTTGTAAGAGCCTCTAGCTATTCGGGCCCTCATCCCAGAACATTCCGTGTCCACAGAAATCACTCATTCACTCAGCTTTCAGCGATACTTGCTATTCACCGAGCATTATGCGTGGTGGGGTCTACATAGCAGGAATCAGCCAGTTAAGTCTTCTAGCCTTCTGCCTCTGCCTCCTCACTGTCTAATGTGGAGGAGGGGCTGCGATCCACTTAGCCCTGACCCCTCATGTCTGTAAAGCAGGCCTTCTCGGTTGGGGATCATTTTGACTCCTAGGGAACTTCAAGCTGTGTCTGGAGATGTTTTTCCACTTTTCATTGTCACCATGTTGGAGAGGGGACACACATGTATGTAACAGAGAGAAGCCAGGAAATTGCTGAACATCACAGGCTGGACGGGACCCATCACACACTGCCACACATGCAAAGTAGATGATCAAGCAGTGCCAAATGCCGGTTGTGCCAAGGCTGATTAACGTTCCCTCCACTGTGGGCCTGGGCTCGACTGGTTGGGTGGAGCAGCAGGAGGATGAAATGGGAGAGAGAGTCTGGGAGAAAGCGGAGAGCAGACTGCAAAGGGGGAAAGGCAGAGCCCTGGGTCCGGGGAGAGAACTTGAGCTTTGGAAGCCCCGGTCTAGGCTGGAATTCAGCTCTTAGGCACCTCCTCTTTCTCTCGGCCTGTTTCTGCATCTGCGAAATGGACTTGTGGGACAATAGAGAGGGTTCAAGATAGAGCCACGAAAAAAAACTGGCATACAGTAGACCTATAATGAGAAAGCAGATGTTATTATTATCTTTGAGGTCTTTCAGGGCCCTGCTACGGAAAATCACAGCATCAGCAGGTATGGACACGTGATCTTGAAGCCAAAGAAGGTTGCTGTTTGGGGCAGGGTTGCCATAGTGATGCTTAGGGGGTCAGCACCTCCCCCACACACAGCCCAGCAGGAATGAGAGAGCCAGGAGGTTTGCTCCTCCAGTGAGAGCCTGGGACCTCCGCCATGGGCAGGAAGGAGGAGGATCGCTGGACACGGAGTGGCAGGATTTGGGCACTGACTGTGACAAAGGGGAGACACTAAGTCTGCCGCCACAGGTCAGGTCCACTGAGACCCTGCAGTCTAAAAGGTCCCTGTGGCAGTGCCCCGAAGCCAAGATAGCGGCCTCTGGGTTTTTTGGTGTGTTGTGTACCAAACCCAGGGCGAGGCTCAGAGAGCAGTAGTTAGCTGAATGAATAAATGACGGATAAATGAACGCATGCGTGAATGAACAGACCGCTGCACTCCAGACTCCTTTCAGTTCTTGACAAGGAGAAGATCAGTAATACCCAAGTGGGAAGCACTTTGCTTGACCCCACCTCCATCCTTTGTAGGGTGGGGTGAGGGGTAAAGAAGCCAGCAGGGACTCCTGGTTCCCAGGAAGCCCCGGGTCTGATACCGCTCTGGGCAGCAGCGCCCTCTGGAGGATAATGAGGATATAACAGACGTGCTGTGCCTGCCCCGAACACAGAAAAGGAGGCTCAAACAGGATCAGGAGCCAGGCTTACTATCTCCTTGCAGGTGCATCAGGAATACTTTTATTTTCCTTTATGTGAAATGGAGTTAGAATGAGCCAAACCCTGTGGATTTAGGTAGGTCACCAAGCACCTCTGAGGCTCCATTTTATAGGGTCAGATGACAGAGCAGAGAGGAACTTGGGGTCACCATGAGGCCTTCATTATACAGACAGGGAGATTTGGCCTTGGGGGAAGGGTGCTCTTGGCAAGACCTTCAACCCTGGCTCTGAGTACCTTGCTTCACACCAAAGGCCACGTGTGGATTAGCTAAAGGAAGTGGCAGGTCACAGAAATCTGTGCCATCTGAGCAGAACCCGACCACAGACAGATACAGCCCTGAGGTCCCCTTTGTGTGCTCAGCACCACACTCTCACTCTGTCCTCCAAGTCTGTGTTGTCCCCAGGCCACTTCTGGGGAGAAAACCCTTTACAAGACTTGTCCGAGCAAGGGGACCCAGCCTTCCTTTGGGAGCCTGTTTTCTGGGTCCCAGCTGCCCCCTGCAGATGAGTTCTCCCTGGCAAAGCCTGGCCCCTTGGCCTGACCTCCCCCACTACTTCACACTGCTGCCTCGGTGTCTAGGATGCACAGGGGGCTTCTGGACTTCAGGAACATGGTGGATGCTTTTCAGTTTACAAGCCCCTGGCGGGAAGCCCAAGGAGCATCGTGGGAAGCGGCTTCAGTTCTAGGATCAGAAGCAATTGAGAAGCTCTTTAAAAATGCAGATGTCTGACAGAGTTTGCTTTATGAGGAGGGGGTGAGGCCTGAAACTTGTTGGGATCGTCTGAGGCGACTCCCAGTGTGTGAGGCTGATTTAAACCCTGAACAGCTCATCTGGGTGGACTCAGCCCTCGGTTCTTCCTCCAGCCCTGATTCTCAGGGTCACTGGCCTCCCCCTCCCTGAAGTCAAGTCTCCTCCTGCCTCTGCCCATTTACCTGTAGGGCTAGTGAGAGGGTCTAGACCCGCTTTCTTTGTCTCTTTGCTCCTACTGAGACAACTCCCATTCTACAACACAGCTGTTCCTTACTTGGGATTTAAGTACATTTGTCCCTCAGAGTTAGGCTGCGCTTCCCCCAGTGGCTTCTCCAGAACATGCCTCACAGGGTCCCACCCTCCCCAGGAAATCCAGAGCTCAGCGAAATTAAATGGGCGCCTTTGCTGCTGAGAAGCAAAAAACTGCCACAGAGCTTCGCTGACGAATGTGAGCAGGGGGCTCTTCCTCCCTATTATAGAGCGGGGGATGTGTGAAAATGTGGATCGAGGCAATTAGCCAAGTCTGATCTTGCAGCAGGAGTAGGGGCTGTGCTGGCGCCCCAGGGACAGGGAACCCTATCCTCAAGCTCAGAGGCAGCCTGAGCCCCCCAGAAACTATCCCCACCTCGGGCCGGGGAGTTAGCTCAGTGGTTCCAGCGCCTGTCTTGCAAGTGCAAGGACCCGGGTTCGATTCCCCGGTAACCACATAACAATACTGGGCGTGGAGACTCACACCCAGCACAGCCAGTACCACATACCACAGTGCCGGGCGTGGTGGCTCACGCCTGTAATCCCAGCACTCGGGAGGCAGAGGCAGGAGGATTGCTGAGATGTGAGTTTGAGGCTGAGCTGAGTGCCAGCCTGAACCACACAGCGAGACCTTGTCTCAAAAAAAAACCCTAAAAAAAAAAAAAAAAAAACTATCCTCACCTCAGGACAACTGGACCCTGCCTCCTCTTCTCACAGCAGTAACCCCCTATTTAAGACTAGCACTGGTGGGTGCTCATTTTAGTTACTTTTTTTTTCTCCCTTCTGGAACTTTTTTTCTGGTACTGAGAATTAAATTCCAGGCCTCCTCACTGAGCTGTGTCCTCAGCCCTTTTTTATGTTTATTTATTTACTTATTCCTATCTTGAGACAGTCTTGCTGAGCTCCTAAATTGCCTAGACTGGGCTAGAACTTACAGCCCTCCTTCCTCAGCCTCCCAGAGTGCTAGACCTACAAGCTTGGACCCTCAAGTCCAGCTCCTTCTGGATTTAGAGAAGGGAAACCTCACCCCACCACACCCTGCAACGGACGTTTCCTTGGACCTTTCCTTTGCACGCCTGTGGGTCCCTGACCCGGCTGGTGAGCTGAGGGCTCACCCTGTGAGGGCTTGCTTGCTGGGTGACAGCAGGGGGCGCTAGTCTCCTGGGAGTCTCTAAAGCACCCTCTGGGTGAGCAGTGGCCTTGGAGCTTGGCAGGGCAGCTCCCAGCAAAAGGCTGGTCTGTGTTTCCCATCCTCACCATAGCCACCATGCCCACCCCAGGCCCTCAGCGCCTAGCCATGGGACACCTTCACCCCTTCTCCAGCCACTGGTCCCCTAAAGCATCATCACTCTGAGATTCCCCAAACCCAGGCATGCTGGCTTCCACTATGACTTGTTTCAGTATTTTAGCAGAGATTCCTGGGTCACAGAGGGCCTGATTGCTTAGATGGCCTTCACATCCGTTTCCAAGGCACAGGAGTGGCATGGGGGGTGGTGGCTGAGGAAGAGCCTGGCACTGGGGTAGAGCCTCAGCTGCCCAGACCCTGTTCCCTCTCCCCATGTGCCCTCCCTTTTTGAGTACCACCTGTCACGCCAGTTACTGAGGCTCCCGGCTCCTCAGTAGATGAGTCAGCAAGACCGCTGCATACAACACACAAGGACCTGGCTGAGAAGGGTTGACCAGTGCTGCCCTTCACTGCGAGTTCCGAGGATGGCTCGCCCTCAGAGGCCTGCAGTGCAATGGATCGATGGATGGCTGAGGTTATTTGCATATTCCTTCTCGCCTGTGCACACTGCAGAGGCTCCCTGAAGACTGGAGAGACTGTCCTGTCCCACTGCCAGCCAGCTCAGTGCTCTCTGTGGCCTGCAGGTCCTCGGGAACCGCACCCTGTCCCCACCCATCACCTCCTCAGGTTTAGTCTTCCTCCTTGGAAGTCATCCAGCTCCCAATCTCTCACTTCCTTCCAACATCACGCTTGATCTTGCTCTGTTCCCGAGCCTGGACCCTCTTCCCACCTGGTGGGCGTGACCCCATCATTCCTGTCACTCAGCTTCAAGTGCTTCCTCCTCCTGGAAGCCTCTCCACCTACCTTTTGTCACCTGTTCAGTAGCTGGTCACTGTCTGGAAGTTCCTGGTTGGTTGACTTCCTTGGTGGCCACCTGCCCCACCCTGATGCAGCCATCTGTTAACCCAACAAATACCTTCAGTCGTGCTTTTTGAACCACGCTCTGGGTGGGCGGGGACAACGGAGATCAGAGCCAATGATTTGGGGTTCCCTGCCAAGTTCTACCAGGACAGCTCATTTTTCACCTTTTGAAGCTATTGAGACAATATACTGTTTTCAGTTTCTGTCACAGATGAGAAAGTGGGGCCCAGAACAGTATGTCCCCACCCTGGCTCAGGGGCTCAGCAGCTCTGCACAATTCATGTCCCAACACCAGTGACCCTGAAAAGGGAGGGCTGCCCCTCACCCCCAGCTCCCAGCATTCACCATTGCCCAGACGGCAGCTGCTTTGGGGGAATCTGTCCCTACCTTTAGGTCTTGAGCACTTTGGGTCCCCGAGCTCTGCCTTGGGCCACCCCATTCGCAGTGTGCAGGATTCATCACCTGCCCTCCCACCTTCCCGCCCTGAGACGTGGCAGGAAGGCGCCATGCAGTTTCCCTGGCAAGCTCCTGATCTTGAGGTTTCACCTGCAAGGGCAACAGCCCCTGTCACAAGAGACACTGTCACAGCTGACTCTGGTCTCGCCCCCTGTGCTCATCCCAGAAACTCCAGCTCCATCTCATCTTCATTCAGTTGCAATCCTGACCCGAGCACATTCGTACCTTTATCTACACACCTGGATCTGGGGTTCATGGGCACACCCGGGAGGCCAGTGTCTTCCAGGAGTGGATCAAGGAGAGGGACTCCCCACCCAGTGTGCTCATCCTCAACAGTGGGACTTTGACGGGAAACATTGACTTTGTTGGGCCTCAGTTTCCCTACCTGTGAATTGGGCTTAAGGACTCAGCTTATAGGTTTGTGGGCGGGTGAGTAAGATGGGGCTCCATCCCACGAAGAATCAAGCTCACAGCAGCAGCTGCCTTTATGCACATCTGGTCCAGGCCCCATTCCCGATGTCTCAGAGTCCCACCTGTGCTGGGTGACCACGTCCATAGTGCTCCTGTCTTCTGGCCTGAACCTGTGCTCCCAGCGGCTCTCCTCCCAACTCTGAGAACAGGCAGGTACTTGCTTGTGATGGGGCAGGTGAAGAAAGTCAGGTTTGGCTCCTGGTAGGGCCGGTAACTGCAGTAGGCTTTGTTGTCCCTATATTACATAACCTTAGAGGCGCCATTCCATTGAGGATCACGTGGCAGTGGCCCCTGGAATGGTACAGTGCAAACCCTTTACCTCCTTGCCGTGCAGCCATCACTGTGCCTTCTTCTCTCAACCTTTCTCTTCAGGAGCTTTCGGGCTGCCAGCATGGCCGTGCCACTGAGTCATGCGGGGAACGAGGGGCTGGGGCAGGACACAAGCTGTCCCTTTAACAATTCCAGTGGAGCTTAGGCAGCTGGACAGCCCAGCTCTGCCCAGCTCAAACACTGTCATGTGTGAAGTCCAAGAGAAAAGAGGCGGAGTCGGGAGAGCACAGAACCCATCTGTCTCTTCCTGTTCCCCTAGAAGTGTGAGAGCCCGGTGGACTGCAGGAGAGCCGAGAGTCCCATGCCAGCCTGCGGGGCAGGGGCTGGGCCACAGGCTCACCGAGACTGGACTCCAGTCGGAGGGCAGAGGAGAAAGATTAGAGAGAGCACCAAGAACAAGCCCAGGCCGCAAAAGTTCTGTCTCCCTGGAGGCAGGAAGATAGAGGAGACGTTCAGACGAGACAGAAGCAACAACTTCCCGCAGTCCAGGTGGTGCTGAGGTCGGCACTGAGTGAGCCTGGACATGTCCTCACCACATGTCATATTAAGGTAATAGAGGCCTGTGGTGAAAGCAAACTGAACTTATTCTCTTAGCTGTGACAAAGAACCTCAAGTGAGGTGGTTTCAAACAGCAGAAATATCACGGTTGGGGCGCTGGGCCTGCTCCCTCTGTCACTGCAGGGAGACCCCATCCAGGGCTCATCCTGAGCTCCAGATGTGGCCATGGACCCCAGCTTCTGGCTGCCTCGCTGTGATCTCCAGCCCTGGTGTCCTTGTTCCCCCCGTGTCCCTGTCTTCCCTGGCCACCTCCCCTTCCTATTAGGACATCCTAGTGACCTCAACTTACCTCAGTTGCACCTGCAAAGACCACCCTTCCACCAAAGGTCACAGTCACAGTCACAGTCACCAAGGGGCAGAACCTCATTGTGTCTTCTGGAAAGAGGACACAATTCAACTCACAACGCTCTTTAGTCACTTGCTCCTGTGCTTCTGACTTGCATTTCATCTGAGAGAATTAAAGGAGGCTCCATGCAGGGAAATGGTTAAACAAGTGACAAATCTGCCATCGCTCAGTGCTTTTGTGTTAACTGCAGACTGAGGAAGGGAGAATGTAAAGGCCTTTAAGCCATCTGAGCTGAGCTTGCCGTGTACACACCCTCCTCACTGAAGGAGAAAAGAGTCAATGGAGCAGGTTTGCCCCCATTTTACAGACGGTGAAACTGAGAAATAGCTGGAAAACAGAGCCAGAATGTGAACTCACAATTGCCTGATTCCAAAGTCCTTGGTTTCCAGGCTGTTCTGTGTACTTTGCTCAGAGAAAAGGCAAATTTCTCAGTCTTGACTCTGGCTCTAGAATAGGAAGAAACAGGGGCTGTTGTCCATAGGGGGAACCTGTCAGCCACGGTGCGCGTGTGAAATGAAGTTTCTTCCTGCACACCATGCCCAAAAATTTCTCATGGGGCCCTTTGGCTCCGGCTCAAGGTTGCCGTTTTGAGCTAGAGCTGTGAGTTGCACAGACTTCGAGCCCACAGTCTTTTGAACATTGTGACAGGAAACTTCTGCTTCCCGGCAGATTCCAGAGGGTCTCGGTCCTTAGAAAGCTTGCCCCTCCCCCACACCCTGACTGACACCGCCTTAGTCACTGGCAGAAGCTCACTGGCTTTGACACTCAGACTCCAGTTCCAAGTATATTTTCAAGAAGGATATAAAATGTCTTACAAAGACATTGCCTTTAAAAAGGATAAAGAGCAACATAGAAAGTTTAGGTAATATACTCAAGTAGAAAAATTAAAATTTACTATAAACATACCACCCCAGGTAATCACAGTTCAGTTTCTATCTTTCTCACAAACATACCCAAAAATAAAGTGAAATTATCTTCTGTATATTATTTTACAACTTCCTTTCTGTGCTCAATGACATAACATTCACATTTTTCCAAGTCAGTAAAGAGTTTTTCCAACCTGGATACTCCATGTGCCAGGCCCAGTGCTGGACACAGCAAGAGACACCAAAGGAGCAGTGGGAAGTTTTCTCCCCCTCAAGGAGCCCGCAGTGCGGGTGATCAGCCGCCATCTGCAGTGACACTCAGCGTCCATGTGATACAGGGAACCCTGTCTCTGCCCCATCCTGCTGGCTGCTGACGCAGCTCTGAGGGAATTTTCCTGTCAAGGAGAATCAGCACAGCTGCTGCCACCAGGCACTGTGAGGCCCAGGTACGGGGCAGTGTGGCCTCGCTGGGAGGGGGCACGGAGTGAGACTCCTGCAGGTGCTCATCCTGCTGGCTCTGTGTCCCCAGTAAGCAAGAGACAGAGCCTCAGTCTGCCTCTCCCAGAGATGGGCCGGCCCCCTCATTCCCCCCGTGGTGGGTACGCCTCCACCTTGAGGTACCAAGCGCAAGTCTGGTGTTTGAGGACCGGTGTTTCCCTGCCAAGGAACAAATCAACTCCTTCCGCTGTGGTTCGGCTGGGAGACGGCCTGGGGCTCTCCAACACTGCGGCTTCCTAAGACTTTTTTGGGGGGGGAGGCATTATACCTGGTGTCTCCTTTTGTGGGGCTTCCGAGCCCAACCCCATGAAGATGCAGCTCCTCTGTGGAGTATGTGACAGTGTCCCCTGCTGTGGGGCATTCCAGGGGCAGGGTGGCACCAGGAGGACACTGGGCATGTGAGGGCTTCCTTGGATATACCAGAGAAAAGCCCTCGAGGCTTTCCAGTGGGAGAGCACAGAACATATCCAAACACAGCACCTGTGAACACTATCAATTTTCCTCCCCAGAAAGAAAGGCCATCTTTAAGTTCATAGAGGCAAAACGGCAGTTGCCAGAGCTGGGGTGAGGGGAGAGGTGGAGTTGCTGTTTAATGGATACAGATTCTCAAGTCTGCAAGATGAAGAGTTCAAGAAATGGATGGCGGTGACAGTGGCAAAACAGTGCGGATGCTAAATGCCACCAGACTGTATGCTTGAAAATTATTATGGCACTAAATTTTATGTAATGGGTAATTTAAGACAAGTTCAGGCAGAAAAGAATCAATACCTTTAAAAATAAAGAAAGGTAGCTGCCTTGTGAGGGGGAGGTCGTTGGGGGGCAGGGAGTCTCCAGCTCCGGGGTGCCCTCAGGGAGGTGCAGGGGTGCTGGGACCCTGGCAGCCTTGCAGGAGAGTCACAGCCAGCAAAGGCTTGTTGAAACCAAGGAAGGAAGCAGAGACAGCAAAGTGTGCCCCTGTTTGCAGTTCCCTGCTGACCTGTGAGACAAGTTGGGGTCTGGGTTCTCTGAGGGGCTCTCTGTCTCTCTTACGGTGCAGGGCCTTTTTCTGCACTCTGAGTTTTCCTGGTCCTTTCCATCGAACTTTGACATGAAGCCAATCCAAGAACTCTTACGGCAGGCACTCAGCAAATGTGTTAATCCATCATGTCATTATTGTCGTTTGGACTGTGTTTGGGTTTTTGTAGTGCTGGGGATGGAGGCCAGGGTCTCGCACACGCCAGGCCAGCGCTCTACCACTGAGTTCACAACTCCAGCCTCTTAATTTTGATTTAAATAAAGCTCAGGTCTTGTAGTGTTTATGATAAACCTCCAGGGGGCGCCACGTCCAGCTCTTGGCCCTAGGTGGGAAAGCTTTAGGGGCTGAGCTTCTGGCTCTGCTGCTCACTGGCTGTGGGATCTGAGCTAAGTTATTGGACCCTCTGATCATCTGTCCTCTCAGATCTAAAATAGGACTAGGTGTGCTTCCCCCAGGAATATCATGAGTGGGAAGGAGATAATACCTGTCTTGGAATTACGTCTTCAAAGTTGGTGGCTGGGAAGGTATCATGGAGAGGGGTGGGGGTTGATGACCAAGGCTGGGCACAGCCTCCTCAAAGAGGCAGAGTTCTGCTTCTGCTTGGATGGAGGACAGCAGTGAGCTCAGCTTTGGTGGACATCTTGCAGGATTTTGTGGCCAAACAAAGGTGGCGTGGGCTGCGATTTCCTCCTGAAAACACACGCAAACCTGGTCACTCCTGAAATGCTCAGAGCCTTCCTGTTACCTGGAGAAGGAAGCCTAGCCATGAGGGCTGCTCAGGTCTGCTTCAGCTTGATGCATGACTATTTTTGATCTCCACCCCCTGGACCCGTGCTTTCATGTATGCAGCCCTTTCCTTGTACACAGCTCTTGTCCTGCCTTGATGCATCCACGGGTCAAATGGCATCTTCTTCAGATCTCCCCGGCAGGAGGAGGCCAGACACTCACTGCCAGACACTCCCCTAATGGAAGCTCAGCTCCCATGCCCTGGGGAGCCCTGGACTTGACACACAGCCCATCCTCTGCAGAGCCCATCCTCTGCAGAGCCCCTCAGCATCTATGCCAGAGGCGTCCACGTAGGGCCATTCAAAAGCAGAGAGGAGGCAGGAGGAGACCCAAGCAGTGCTTAGACCTTTTCCTGAGGAAAGGCATATTCCTTCCCCAGGAGGGCCAGAAATGGTGCGCTGCCAGAGGGGAAAGCGGTATCAAGGAAGGCCGACAGGGTTCAGAGGTCTTGTCCCTCTGCCAATACCGAGCCACCTGGGCAGAAACATGGACGGAGAGTCGGCCTTTTGAGGATGTTCCCCAGACCACACTCTGGTTCACTGGTTTGCCGGAGGGATCCCAGAATTCAGCAGAGTCCCTGTGCTGACAGTTACAGTGGATCCCAGAGGAAGGTGCAGACCGCGGTCAGCAGAGAGAAGGGCACACGCGGCAGAGTCTAGGAGACACCAGCCACGGCTCCCAGCTGTCCTCTGTTGCTGGGGTCACAGGGGTGACACTTATTTCTCCAACAACGCCTCACTGACCCAGGGAGCTTGCCTGAGACTCAGGTTCAGGGGTTTTATTGGGGAGTCACATCCACATGACAGGTCATCCACAGCTGACCTTACACTCCAGCCCCCCATGGCCCAGGAATCCCACTGAAAATCCCCCTCTTAGCCTGTCTGGCATGACCCGAGACCCCAAGTAAATAGACTCTTAACAGGAAGGACACTCCAAGAGCCCAAGGAGCGCCCCCCTGTGGGGGGCTGAGGATGAGGGCCACACCTTCATCCGCTGGATGAAGTTAACCCTTTACTGCACAGAAGGGCCACCCTGTGAATACCCTCAGGTGTACAGAACCCCACGCGCATGGCTGGCCTTTCCTAAACACTGTGTCCCTGGCTTCGGTGATACTCAAACATAAGTGTGATCCCAAAAGAGCTAAGGGGTTGTGTTCTGTGAAGTCCTTGCCACCCCTGGGAACTGAGAAGTACAAATTAGGGTCAAGAGAAGAAGCTTTGACTCTAAGTAACCCACCACCTTTCTTACCTTCAAATGGTTCCCAGAGCTGACCTCCAAGAACCTGAGTATCTGGCCCCAAAGTTTAAGGAATTAAGCTAATTACCCCTCAGTTTCTTTCTTTTCTTTTTTTTTGTACTGGAAACTGAATCAGGGGTGAGAGTTGGTTTGGTTTTGGTTTTTCTTTTGTTTGAGGACAGGGTCTAAGTTTCTAGGATGACAAAGCTAGGCCTTGTGGTCCTCCTGCCTCAGCCTCCAAGAGTGCTAGAATTACAGGTGTGAGCCACAGCAGCCAGCTCATTCCTTGTTTTTCAGCCAGTCCCAGGTGGCTGGGTCTTTACTTTCCTAGGAATTCAGCCGGAACTCCAAATCCCTGATGGACATCTCCCCCAAGCAGGTGTTTCCACCGCGACCCTCAACTTCCAGAAACTTCTATGAGGACCATGTTAGAAACCTGGGCCAACCAGAGAAGCCACCAACGAGTCATGCTGGTCCTCTGGCCCCACCCCCTGCCAGCCTGGCAGTCAGAGAGCACACTCAGCTCCTGGCCCAGAATCCCTGCCCCAGGACAGGGGCTTGTGCTTGGTGGAAAGTTTGGGCTGAGGGATGCTCCTTTCCAAACCCCAGCTCTGATATTTGCACAAGGTCTGGAATTAATGCAGAGAAAACTTCCAAATTCTCCAGACAGCAGCGGTAGGCTGAGAACAGGAGGGGGCTGGTCTCTGGTACCAGGGTTTTTCCACCGAGAGATCAGCGCCAAGTGCATGTCCTGGGCAGGTATGGCTGCAGGCGCGGAGCCTTGCTGCACTTTCCCCTTCTGACAAGAGAGAGGAGAGAGGTGACAGGGAGAGACTGATGGCGTTGAGCCGGCCTCATCCCCGCACCCACCCTTCTCCACACATTGGCTTTGCCCCAGCAATGGCTGCAGCCCCGCCCCACTTCGTGCCCCTCCCCGTCCACGGGTAGCGGGTGAGGGCCACCCCTTCTAAGCCTGACTCCACTCACTCCCAGCCTGAGAACGACCTCCTCCCTCAGGCTCAGGCCGGTGCCGAGTCTTCTTTTGTCCCTGGGTACTGTCTTTAGTCCTCCGTCTGGGTGGGCTCTGGACTCCCCACAGTTAGGATCTTTCTCAGGCTGAGTGCAGTTCTGTCCTCAGACTGAGAAAAGGACACGGCCTCCTCCGCTCCAATTCATCCGTTCATTCGCTCAGCAAATACTTTGTGGGGCAGCAAGCACAGCGGGCAGAGCCCTCCCAGAGCGAGGCTCATGCTGGGAAAAGGACGACAGGCGAAGGCGCAGAAGAGGGCCAGACGTCAGACCAAAGTTACACCAGGAGGGCAGGAGGGCGAGCAGAGCAGGCTGAGCGGGATCGAGGCAGGGGAGAGGGGAAGAGGGCGGGGCAGAGCGCGGGGGGTGGGGGGCATGAGGGCTGTGAGCTGCGACGAGAAGGGGCCAGCGGGAGAGAAGCTGAGGTGTGTGCCAGGGACAGGAAGAGTGGGCATACGAGTCTTAGGGGGGAACAGCTAGAAGGTGGCAGGTCTGAGGGCACAGCGACAGAAGGGTGATATGACCAACCTCGATGAAGACAGATTGTGCTCTGGGAACACCTACCCTCTCCCCAAGTTTACCGGCCACCTCCCCGGGGTCTGGCTGCCCCTTTCCACCTAAGCTCAGCACACATTCCCCAAGAGACTTGTGTGAAAGAAGCTAGGCTTGGTGACAGATACCTGGAATCCCACCGCTCTGGGAGGCTGAGGCAAGAGTATCTCAAGTTCAAGCTTAGCCTGGGCAATTGAGCAACTGAGCAAGAAAGATTTTGCCTTAAAATTTAAAAATCTGAAAAGAACTGAGGACATAGCTTAGTGTGAAGGCCCTGAATCCAATCCTAAGTACTGCAGAAAAAAATCCTCATCTTACTCAAGTTGCCTTCCTCC
>PVIR01011648.1:0-46669 GCA_004026965.1 Petromus typicus
AAAAAACAAAAAAGTAGTTATTGATACCCACAAGGGCCAAGGGTCTAGGTAAGTAATGAAATAAAGGTAAGTTTAAATATTGTACCTACTGGCTGGAGATTTAGCACACTGGCACTGCTCTACCTTGCTCGAAAAAGGTCAGAGTTCAATCTCCTGTACCACAATATTGTACCTACTGCCAAGTTATCTGTAATGTACCCAGGAGAGAACACACAATGACAGTGACAATCACAGTATCAGGAGCAGCGCAACTAGCATTCCCTGAAGTGAGCACCTACTTTTATTATCTTTCCCCATCTGCTGACAATAATTACAAACAACGTGCTCTCCCAGGTACACTGTGTGGCTGAAGAGACCAGTTCTCAGAGAGGTTAAGTACTTGGCTCAGGTCCCCCATCACTGGGGCAGCTTAGTGAGTGAGAGGCACAGAAAGGCCCCAGCTGCCAAAGGAATCTGGGTCCTTATCTGGATCTGGACGCCAACCACAGACACAATGAGAGGAGACAATAAAGGAATTGTGAACATTTGCTGCATTATTTCCTTCAGATATGACAACAGAATGGTGGTTATGTGGGAGGGAAAGATAACAAGATGAGGTGAAAAGATACTATGACATTTGCTGTGAAATAATCGACTTTGGGGTTCTAGACACAGAAGGAAGGGAAAGAACTAAGATGGCTATGTGTGTGTACCAACTCCCTGTGATGAATGTAATTTTATGTACAACAAAGATTTACTAATAAAAATAAATAATGCAGTTTGGAGATCAGTAAGAAGTAGTGGATATAGATTAAATGATATGATTTGGCCATTTGCTGAGAGTTGTTAAGAGGGATTTTTTTTTGGGGGGGGGGTTAGGTTTTTTGAGACAGGGTCTCGCTTTTGTGATTCAGGCTGGCCCTGAGCTCAGCCTCCAACTCACATCACAGCAATCCTCCTGCCTCTGCCTCCCAAGTGCTGGGATTACAGGCGTGAGCCAATATGCCTGGCCTTGTGGTATGTGGTACTGATTGCTGCTGGGCATGAGTCTCCACATCCAGTATTGTATGTGGTTACCGAGGATCGAGGATCGAACCCAGGTCCTTGCACTTGCAAGACAGGTGCCAGAACCACTGAGCTAAATCCCCGCCCCCCTGGGGAGTGGTATTTTTTGAGACAGCATCTCACTATGTAGTTCAGGCTGGCCTTGACCTCATTATGTAGCCTAGAATGGTCTCAATCATGATCATATGGAGATCCTCCTGCCCCAGCCTCCAAAGTGCTAGGATATGGGGTGTGCACCATCACACCTGGTTCTGATAGGTTATGACACCCTTCCATCTGTAATAAACTGCACTTGTACAGTTAGGTATTAGAGCAAAAGCACCAGGTGTGGTGGCATGTGCCTGGAATCTCAGCACTTGAGAGGCTGAGGAAGGAGAATCACTGTTTGAGTCCAGCTGGGGCTGCAAAGGGAGACTTTCTCAAAAAAATCAAAACAGTGGGCCAGGGATATAGCTCAGTGGTTCCGGCGCCTGTCCTGCAAGCGCAAGGGCCCCCGGGTTCGATCCCCAGTAACCACATAACAATACTGGGCGTGGAGATTCACCCCAGAAGCAATCAGTACCACATACCATAGTGCCAGGCGTGGTGGCTCACACCTGTAATCCCAGCACTCGGGAGGCAGAGGCAGGAGGATTGCTGTGATGTGAGTTTGAGGCTGAGCTCAGGGCCAGCCTGAACCACAGAGTGAGTGAGACCCTGTCTCAAAAAACCTAAAAAAAAAAAAATCAAAACAGGGCTGGGGATATAGCTCAAGTGGTACCACACCTACCTTAGAAGCACAAAGGCCTAAATTTGATCCCCAGTACGGGGGAA
Source organism: Petromus typicus (assembly GCA_004026965.1). NCBI lineage: Eukaryota > Metazoa > Chordata > Mammalia > Rodentia > Petromuridae > Petromus > Petromus typicus. The sequence goes on from PVIR01011648.1 coordinate 1,858, forward strand.
CAAAACAAATAAACAAACAAATAAATGAAGTAGAACAGAGGCATGACCAGAACAGTAGAACAGGAAGGAGATGGGGCATTAGATTTCAGATTAGACTGGGAAAGGGTCTGAATGCCAAACTACAGGCTTCATTTTAAATAGCAAATATTGGGAGGAGCAGCAGGATCCAAGCTATGCTGTAGAGATAGTACCCCAGTGTCAATTGGGGTTTGGAAACAGTAGGAAGAGCTAAGGATTTATTCTGAGATGGCAGTCTTTGGGGTTGCAGAGAATCAAACAGGAGGTGAAGAGATTAAGAAGAGCCCAAGACCGGCCAGGGAGTTAGCTCAGTGGTTCTGGCATCTGCTTTGCAAGCGCAAGATCCCAGGCTCGATCCCTGGTAACCACATACAGCAATGCTGGGCGTGATGACTCATACCCTGTAATCCCAGCACCTGGGAGGCTGAAGCAGGAGGATCATTTCCAGTTTAAGTTTGTGAATTCAAGGCCAATTTGAACTACATAGTGAAACCTTGTCTCAAAAAATAAAGCAAAACAAAACAAGACAAACAAGGAGAAATGGAGAATACAAGCCAGAATATCTTGCAGAAAAGGAAAGTAAAAGAAATATAAATAATTGACAGCTGAGAAGTACAGTAAACCAAACCAGACCTTAAAGAATCTGAAAAGCTTCCCCATTTTAAATAGTAAGAGGTGATTTAGATCCCCACAGTAGGTGAAGGAAAGCCTGTATTTTTTTTTTTTTTTTTCTGGTACTGGGGATCAAATTCGGGACCTTGTGCCTTCCAAGCAGGCACTACATTCCCAGTCCTAGATGAGGGAAAGTTTTATTTTGTAATGTGATACTGAGACACAGAACTAAAAGCTACCGGCTCTATCACTACATAAAGCGTCTCTGGTACAGTTCCTATTTAACATGCATAAGGCCTTGAGTTAGTGTGTGTGGACATATGGTTCACATGCGCATGTGCGTGCAAACCCCACCCCCCACACTCGCCTTGATTTTTCTTTTTTTCTTACTGTGCTGAGGGTGGAGGCCAGGGCTTCGTACCTTCTCGGCATGTGCTCACCGCAGAGTGAACATGCAGCCTGCGATTGTCACCAACTCTAGAACTCTGCATTGCTTTAAAAATGCATGATGTAGCCAAGTATGGTGGCACACACCATAATCCCAGCACTCAGGAGGCAGAGGAAGAAGGATCCCTGCAAGTTCAAGGCCAGTTTAGGCTACCTACAAAGTAAGACCCTGTCTCAAAAAACAAAACAAACAAAGTGAATAATATGCTGGGTACAGTGGTATATACCCCAAAGCGTAGCTACTCTGTAGGCTGAGGCAGGAGGATCACAAGATCGAACCTAGCCTGAATAACTTAGTGAGACCCCTTCTCAAAATTTAAAAAACTGGGGGGGCCGGGGAGTTAGCTCAGTGGTTCCGGCACCTGTCTTGCAAGCGCAAGGACCTGGGTTCCATTCCCCGGTAACTACATACCATACTGGGCATGGAGACTCACGCCCAGCAGCAACCAGTACCACATACCACAGTGCCGGGCGTGGTGGCTCACGCCTGTAATCCCAGCACTCAGGAGGCAGAGGCGGGAGGATTGCTGTGATGTGAGTTTGAGGCTGAGCTCAGGGCCAGCCTGAACCACAAAGCGAAACCCTGTCTCAAAAAACCTAAAAAAAAAAAAAAAAAAAAAAAAATTTAAAAAACTGAAAAGGGGCAAAGATGTAGCTCAGTGTTCCCTGGATTCTGTCTCCAGCATGGAGGAGGGTGTCTAAATGATTACCTGCCATTTCTATTATATGGAAGATGCAAGGATAATCTGGGGACAGAAGCCAGGATGCAGACAGCACTGAGTTTGCTGCTCTGTACATCGGCCCCGTCACATCAGACAATTCTCCTTTGGTTTCCTCTGAGGACCGTCCAAAACACAGATGCAAAATGCAAAATGTGTTTGGAAATAACCTACACACGGCTCCTGTTTGCTTTAAATCACCTCCAGGTGATTTGTAATGCCTGAGATGCGGTAATCGCTGCATTGATAGTAGCAGGGGGGAAAAGTCTGAGTATTTTCAGCCTGGTTAGCTGGATCCATGGGTTCGGAAGGACAACCCACCCCCCGCCCACCGCTGGCCAGGGCCCCTCCTGGCTCATGACTGAGTGCTCTGGGGCAGCACCCAGCACACACTTAGATGACTTCCTGGAGGAAACCAACCTTCACCTAAGAGCTCTGGCCACGGCTGCTCTGAAGGTTACTCACCATTCGGAACCAGAAGGAGGCTTTTCACAATGCTTCTCAAGGGGCCAACACTGATCTGGTTGGTGGCGGCAAATTTGGAGAGCTGAGCCAGAAACCTTTCCACCTGCAGGGAACAGCGCAAAGCAGGCTTCACTCCATGCTGCTTTGGGACACAGGCCCACGCTCTGGTGTCTCCTTATCACAAGGCACTTTACCTCCTTGGGCTCCATTAGGAACTGGAAGAGCACTTCTGTCAGAGCTGAGAACTGCTGGAAATAGAGGGGCACAGAACCTCAGTATGACCGACCGCTGTTCCTGGGCCAGTGTGCAGCCCCTCCCCCAACAGACCCTTGAGAAGGAGCAAGACCTTGTACTTGCTTCTGCTGCTGTTTTTCTTTCCTGGGACCAGGGACTGAACTCAGGGACCTCACTCCCAGTCTTTTTGCCCATTTTATTTTTTTTATAGTATCAGGGTTCGAACTCAGGAACTTGTGAGGGTGAGACAGGTGCAGTGTTACTGAGCTAAATTGCTGGTGCCATTTCTCTATTTTTTATTTTTTAATTTTTGTTTCTGAGACAGGGTTTCATTTTTGTAGTTCAGGCTGGCCCTGAGCTCAGACTTGAACTCACAGCAATCCTCCTGCCTCTGCCTCTCGAGTGCTAGGATTACAGGTTTGAGCCACCACGCCCGGCACTGTGGTATGTGGTACTGATTGCTGGTGGGAGCGAGTCTCCATGCTGGGCATTACTGTATGTGGTTACCGGGGATCAAACCCAGGCCCTTGCGCTTGGAAGACAGGCACTGGAACCACTGAGCTAAATCCCCAGCCCAATTTTTTATTTTTGAAACAGTATCTAACTCACTAAGTTGCCCAGGCTGGGCATAAAACTTGTGATCCTCCTGGTTCAGCTTCCCAGAATGCTGGGATTAGAGGCCTGTATCACCTGCTTCTGTACTTTTTTTGAGGCAGGGTCTTGCTATGTAGAACAAGCTGACTTTGAACTTGCTATGTATCCCAGGCCAACCTCAAATTCACAATTTTCTACCTTAGCCTCCTGAGTGCTGGGATTACAGTGCACACCATCACAACATGCTTGTGGTGCCACTTCTGTCACAGTGAAGTCATAAATGTTCATACTACTCACATCACTATCAATATCTCGACACCAATATATTGCCTGAGAAGCACAAATATTTTATTGGGATACTTGAATGACATATATTGAGAGATCATGTGTGTGCATGCAGACGGACACACATCTCTACGGTCCAAACATTCACACAGAAAAAGATCTCAAAGGACAGCCAGGGATCCAGCTCAGCAGCAGAGCAGTTCACAGCACGTCTGGACCCTGGGTTCAATCCCCAGACTGCCACAAAACATATACTCCCCACCTTAAAAAAAAAAAAAAACCCAGTTTCCTCTGTATGATATGACATTGGACGATTTTAATTTTCTGTTTTGCCTAGTTATTTTTTCAACCCCCTTCATGATACATATCTTGTAACTTATATAACCAACAAGCCAATGTTGATTTTACTGTAATACTGTCTAGGGATATCTCTTGTTTTGTGTATGGTCATCTTTTCACTAGTACTATTTTGTTAGGGATTGAGGACTGGGGCCTCCCAGAAATTCCTCTGTTGAAATTCTTCCCTTGCAATATGCTTGCACAGAAAGGCAGTGACTGAGGTGATAAAGGTAAAATGAGGCTATAAGAACAGGACTCCATCCCTCAGGGCTGGTGTCCCTATCAGAAGATGAAAAAGTTAGGAGGATCCCAAGGTCCAGCCTAGCCTGGGCAATTTAGCAACTTAAGGAGACTGTCTCAAAAAGTAAAAAGGGCTGAAGAGTTAATTCAGTGCAAAAGGCCTGGGCTTAAAATCCCCAGCAACATCACACACGTACACTCACACACACGTATGTTAACTAAAGATGGCATATACAAGCTTTCAGCATACAGTAGGCTCCTAACTAGACAAATGGTGGCAATTAGTGTGGCCTTAATTACAATCACTAAGTCATTTGATCCACTTTCCAGGAACAACACGACAAAAAAAAAAAAAAAAAAAGCCAGGTATGGTGGTACATGCCTGTAATCCCAGCATGCTGAAGGCTGAGGTAGGCAGACTGTCACAAGTTCAAAGCTAACCTGGGCTATACAGTGAGTTCAAGGGCAGACTGAACTACATAGTGAGTCCCTGTCTTAAAAAAACGAATGAACGAATGATTATAAGACATACTAGACATACTTCAGCTGAAAGTCCTTGAAGTCGCATGTGTAGTATGACTGGCCAATGCACCTTCCCCTTCTGCTCTGACACTCTGTCAAGTGCTAGGATTACAGGCATGAGCCACTTTTCCCAGTACTGTGGTCTGTGGTGCTGATTGCTGTTGGGCGTGAGTCACCACACCTGGCACTGTGGTATGCGCTTATCCGATCTAACTCCAGACCTTGTGCTTACAAGGCAGATGCTGGAACCACTGAAATAAATCCTCAGCCCTACCTGGAAACTTTTTAAACAATGCTGATCATCTTTCTGCAGCATTTATGATATTGAGTATTAGCCTTGTATAACTAATTCTATGTAGTAAAAACCAGAACACCAACAGCCGTGGTAGTGGACATCTATATGGTTCTTCTACTCAGGATGCTGAGGCAGGAGGATCTTGAGTTTGAACCCCACCTGGGCTGCAGAGTAGGTTCCAGGCCAGCCTAGATCACTCAGAGATACCATCTCAAAAATAAAAAAATGTGAACAGTCACTGATTGGTAAGAATTTGTCCCCAACCTTATTTTTTCCTTTATTTCTTTACTTTTCCACCCTGCAAATCTGTGAACTGTCAGCTTGGACTATATTTCCCATGTTACTCGGGCCTTCTGAAAGATGGGGCAGCTCATTACTGACCATCCAGGTTTCCATTTCTAGGACTCGGCCCACATCGGCCTCCACTCTTACCTCCCTGCCAGGTCCTAACTCCCCATTCTCTCCTGCAGCGGGACTTCAAAGTAATCTGGTCTCGGGATGTTACTGACCCCATCTCCATCTCACTTTCCCAAACCTTCCTTATCCTTTAGAACCCGAGGGCCCAGGGCAGAAAGGCCTCCAACAAGAAAGGGACCTACCTCAAGGAAACACTTAACAGAGCGGGAGACTACCTACAGAATCCAATAGAATATTTACAAACAATGTACCAGATAAGGGTTAATATTCCTGGTAAAAGAAAGAAAGCAACCCAATTTTAAATATTGGCAAGAGACTTGAATGGATATCTTTCTCTTTTGTTTTTCTGTTTTAGACAGTCTCACTATACAGTCCAGGCTAGCTTGGAACTCAAAATCCTCCTGTGTTAGTCTCCTAAATGCTGGGATTACAGGTAAGTAGCACCATACCTGACATGACATTTTTCTTTTTCTTTTTCTTTGTTTATTTTGGCAGTACCAGGGATTGAACTTGGGACTACTCATAAATGCTGTATGTGTCAGGCAAGCACTCTAACACTGAACAAGACCCTTAGCCCATTAACATTTTTCAAAAGAAAACACACAAACGGCCAACAAAAAAAAATGCTCAACATCAATGTCAAGAGATCTATTATATATGCCCATAATCTCTGTAAGTTCAAAGCCAGCCTGGGCCACATAGTGAGAATGATGCTAGCCTGGATTCAGTGAGATCGAGCCATAACAGAACAAAGCAAAATTTTTTTAAAAAGAGAAACTCTATAAGGTAAAGAATGCATTTGTTTCCTAGATTTAACCATTCCATAATGTATGTGTATTTCTTTCTTTCTTTTTTTTTTTAGGTTTTTTGAGACAGGGTCTCACTTTGTGGTTCAGGCTGGCCCTGTGCTCAGTCTCAAACTCACATCACAGCAATCCTCCTGCCTCTGCCTCCCAAGTGCTGGGATTACAGGCATGAGCCACCGCGCCCTACACTGTGGTATGTGGTGCTGATTGCTGCTGGGGTGAGTCTCCATGCCCGGTATTGTTATATGGTTACTGGGGATCGAACCTGGGCCCTTGAGCTTACAAGACAGGTGCTGGAACCACTGAGCTAAATCTCTGGCCCAGTGTATGTGTATTTCAAACCATGTTGCTGTACATGATAAATGCATATAATTTTATCATCAATTTAAAAAAATTCAAAATTCTTGCCTAGCATGTGCAAGACCCTGAGACTTCGATGGAGGGAAGAGAAAGAGGAAGAAGAGGAAGAGTAGGGGCAAGAGGAAGAAGGCTATAATAGCAGGAGCAAAAGAAAAGAAAGGAGAAGGAGGGAGGGAGGGAAGAGAAAGAGAACTATGCAGCTGGGTTCTCAACTTCCGAGGCTCCTCTGAGGGCCCCGCCTGGGGAAGCTGGAATCTTCAACCTTAATAAACAAAACAAACTTGGTAGAGAAAATTCCTCTTAGAATTCTGCATTGTCACAACATTGTAAGATAAGCAGACAGCACAGTATTGTTGAATAACTCTCCCTGCACAGCTGCCTTTCCGGTAGTACTCATCCATCTCCCTGTGACTGTTCACACATATCAAAATCTTAACTACTCTCTTCAGTAGCCCCACGAAGAGATGCTCAAGGTCAATCCAGACAAGATATGCAAATAAGCCAAACAAGGAGATAGCGTTCCACTTATCAGAACTGCAAACACGGGCCGGGGAGTTAGCTCAGTGGTTCCTGCGCCTGTCTCGCAAGTGCAAGGACCCGGGTTGATTCCCGGTAACCACATAACAATACTGGGTGTGGAGACCCACACCCAGCAGCAACCACAGTGCCGGGCATGGTGGCTCACGCCTGTAATCCCAGCACTCGGGAGGCAGAGGCAGGAGGATTGTGATGTGAGTTGGAGGCTGAGCTCAGGGCCAGCCTGAACCACAAAGCGAGACCCTGTCTCAAAAAAACAAAAAACAAACAAACAAAAAAAAAACCTAAAAAATAAAAAAAAAAAAGAACTGCAAACACGAAAGTTCCAGCACTGGTGGAGGACAAGGAAGCAATAGGCCCCAGCATGAGGACGGAGCACTCTGTAGGTTGTGGCTCCTGTTGGAATGGTCATGCCCTTGATCAGGTAATTCCCTAGTAATTCCTAATAATAGGCTTCAGATATACTCCGGACACTCAAACGTTGCTCCTTAAAAGCTCTGTATATGCAAAGGGCTAAAGGCAACTTGAGTGTCTATTAAAGGAGAATGAAGCGGGGCCGGGGACATAGCTCAGTGGTTCTGGTGCCTGTCTTGCAAGCACAAGGGCCAGGGTTCGATCCTCGGTAACCACATACAATACTGGGTGTGGAGACTCACCCCAGCAGCAATCAGTACCACATACCACAAAGCGGGGCGTGGTGGCTCATGCCTGTAATCCTAGCACTCAGGAGGCAGAGGCAGGAAGATTGCTATGATGTGAGTTGGAGGCTGAGCTCAGGGCCAGCCTAACTACAAAGCGAGACCCTGTCTCAAAAAAAAAAAAAAAGAGAGAGAGAGAATGAAGCAACTATGACAGCAGGGCTGAGGGTGGGGCTCATGGTAGAAATGCGCTCAGCAAATACCAGACCCTGAATTCAGTCCCCAGCACTCACAAATAAATAAAAAAGTGCTGAAGATCTGTTTCAAGGAATATTGTGAATAGATTATCAAAAAGAACTGCAACAGTAGTGGTGGTTACCTGTAGTCCTAGTACTTAGGTGGCTGACAAAAAAAGGATGCTCTGGGGCCGGGGAGTTAGCTCAGTGGTTCCGGCGCCTGTCTTGCAAGCGCAAGGACCCGGGTTCGATCCCCGGTAACCACATACCATACTGGGCGTGGAGACTCACCCCAGCAGCAACCAGTACCACATACCACAGTGCCGGGCGTGGTGGCTCACGCCTGTAATCCCAGCACTCGGGAGGCAGAGGCAGGAGGGTTGTGCTGTGAGTTTGAGGCTGAGCTGAGGGCCAGCCTGAACCACAAAGCGAGACCCTGTCTCCAAAAACCTAAAAAAAAAAAAAAAAAAAAAAAAAAAAAAAAAAAAAAAAAAAAAAAAAAAAAAAAAAAAAAAAAAAAAAAAAAAAGGATGCTCTGAGTGCAAGAGTTTGAGCAAAGCCAGGCATGATGACTCATGCCTGTAATCTCAACTGTTGGAAGGCAGAGGCAGGAGGATTGCTGTGAGTTCCAGGCTGGCCTGGGCTACACAGTGAGGTCAGGGCCAGCCTAAACTACAAAGAGAAACCCTGTCTCAAAAAACAAAACAAGGGGCCGGGGAGTTAGCTCAGTGGTTCCGGCGCCTGTCTCGCAAGCGCAAGAACCCGGGTTCGATTCCCTGGTAACCACATAACAATACTGGGTGTGGAGACCCACACCCAGCAGCAACCAGTACCACATACCACAGTGCCGGGCGTGGTGGCTCATGCCTGTAATCCCAGCACTCGGGAGGCAGAGGCAGGAGGATTGCTGTGATATGAGTTTGAGGCTGAGCTCACGGCCAGCCTGAACCACAAAGCGAGACCCTGTCTCCAAAAACCTAAAAAAACAAAACAAAATTTAAAAAAAGAAGAGTTTAACCAAAGCCTGGGCAGCAAAGTGAAACCTTGCTCCTGTTACCACCCTCCCGTCTCCCCCTACATGTGCGTGCGAGCGCACACACACACATACATACATATTCTCTCTATCCCTCTAATTTCTTTATTTTCTTTTTAAGTTTTTTGAGACAAGGTCTCACTTTGTAGTTCAGGCTGGTCCTGAACTCAGCCTCAAATTTAGCAATCCTCCTACCTCTGCCTCCCAAGTGATGGGATTATAGGCATGAGCCACCACACTGTGGTATGTGGTAATGATTACTGGTGGGTGTGAGTCACCACATCCAGCATTGTTGTGTGTGGTTACCAGAAGAACCTGGGACCTTGCACTTGGAAGGCAGGCGCTGGAACCACTGAGCTAAATCCTCAGCCCTCTAATTTCTTTTTTGTAAAAGAACCAAATTATTTCTGAGGTTCTGAGGCTTGAACATACTTGTGTATACTTAAATATGTACTCTATCACTAAGCTGTATCCCCATTAAAAAAAAAAAAAGCACACTGGCAGATCAGATCAAGACTGGTTTGTCCTATAAAGACACACAAGATGCAGAAGTCTTCCAGAGAACAGTGATGCCCAGTAAAAACTAAGCTATGTCCCCAGGCTTTGAAGTCAGACATCCGGTCCTGGATTCCTGGCCCCTTACTTCCTGACTGCCTGACTTTAAGCAGGCTCCTTTATTTCCTGCAACTGTTTTTCTTTTCTGTAAAATGGGAGTAGTAACAGCACCTAACTTTTAAGATTGTTATACACAAAGCACTTAAAATAGTGCCTGGCACATGCTCAATACATAACAGTTTTTTTTTTGAATGACATGCTGGGGATCCAGTGGAAGGCCTGGTACACACTAGAAAGAGCTTTACCACCGTGTGATAGCCCATAACAGTTATTTTTATCTAAGAGTCCTTTAAGTTTTTTCATCTGCAAAATGAAAATTATAATAGTGTTGACCTATTATGATGATTACAAGGACTCAATAAATTAATATAGATAAAAAGTTAAAACTTCCTATACTGTCCAATCCATTGTCCACTAGCAGCACAAACACTCGAAGAGATAGTTTAATTTGAGATGAAAAATACTAGCTGGGCATGGTGGCTCACTCCTGTAATCCCAGCACTCAGGAGGCAGAGGCAGGAGGATTGCCAAGTTTGAGGCTAGCCTGGGCTACATGGTGAGTTCAGGGCCTGAATTACAGAGCCAGATCCTGTTTCAAAAAAACTTTAAAAAAAAGAAAGAAAAGAAAAATACTTAGAAATTAAGCATGGTGGCACATGCCTGTAATCCCAGCATGGGAAAGCAGAAGCAGGAGGATCACCCCAAATTAGAGGCTGGCCTGGGCTCTATAATGAGTTCAATACCAGTGTGAACTATATGGCAAGACCCTGTAAAAAAACAAAAAACAACAACACAAAAACCCCCAACTCACTTCCCATTTGTTTATTTATTTATTTACTCATTGTATTTATGAGATGCTTGGGACTGAACTCAGGAGCCTTGTGCCTGACAGACAAAACTCTACCACTTCCTAGAAGATGGTAGAGTAATGAACAGCAAAGAAAAGCCTCTCCAAGATTTGGTGTTCAGGGGCCAGGGATTTAGCTCAGTGGGTCCAACATCTGCCTGGCAAGCGCCAGGTCCCAAGTTTGATCCACAGTAACATATACCACAATGCCAGGAGTAGTGATTCATCCCTGTAATTCCAGGAGATGTGGAAGCAGGAGGATAGCCATGAGTTCAAGTCTAGCCTGGGGTACATGGTAACTTCAGGGCCAGCCTGAACCACAAAGCAAGTTTCAAAAATCTGGTGTTCAGATGCTGGAATACAGCAACACGAGGAAGAGGAGGAGAGAAATGAGCTCCCAGGACCCAGCAAGGGTCTAAAGCTAGAACTGAAGACCAGGGGGAGAGTAAGGAGAGAGATTTCACCTCAGAAGAAAGAGGAAGCAAGTGGCACTTTCTCCCTGAGCCTTGTGTTCACTGCTGGGGAAGGGCAGCTCAGACCTGTACACACTGCCAACCCCAGAGGCCTCCATAAACTCACCTGTGGAATGGGGGAATGCAGCAGTGGAGACAACAGACTACAGTGGCTGGTGAGTTACTCAGGACGTTTCCTCAGACGTCCCCCAGGAAAGGACAACTGGTCGGTAGACATCTTAGAGAGGGCAACAGAGCTTGGAAGTCACAGCAGCTCTGGGCTGGGGGAGGCAGAACTGAGTTCAAGCAGCCAAGTTCCAGCTGGCATCAGGGAGCTGAGTTCAAGCTGGCAGAAGACATTCGTAGTGTTGCAGGCTGAATAAACTAGGCTGCTGCCTCACAGCCAAAATCAGCCTGAACCTAAGGCTGTGTAGATGATCCACTACCCCGCCGGATATCTATGGTTAGCTGGTTGGGATTAATCAATACAGATCTGGGCCATGTGCATTTTGTTTACCAGTGACAGCAGACACACCCTGAAGTAGACATTTTTTTTCCATGTTTAAAAAAATTTTGGGGGGGGGCCGGGGAGTTAGCTCAGTGGTTCCGGCGCCTGTCTTGCAGGCGCAAGGGCCTGGGTTCGATTCCCCGGTAACCACATAACAATACTGGGTGTGGAGACCCACACCTAGCAGCAACCAGTACCACATATCACAGTGCCGGGCGTGGTGGCTCACGCCTGTAATCCCAGCACTCGGGAGGCAGAGGCAGGAGGATTGTGATGTGAGTTTGAGGCTGAGCTCAGGGCCAGCCTGAACCACAAAAGCGAGACCCTGTCTCCAAAAAAAAAACCTAAAAAAAAAAAAAAAAAAAATTTTTTTAAAATTTTTATTATAAATTTTTGTTTTGTTTTTTCCCTTGATTCCTAGAGCCAGCATTACCCTAATACCAAAACCAGCAAAAGATCCAACCAAAAGAGAAGTACAGGCCAATCTCCCAAACCCAGGCCCAAAAATCCTCAGTAAGATACTAACAGACAGAATGCAACAGATCATCAAGAAGGTTATACACCATGACAAGTGGTTTCAGCTCTGGGATTAGGGGACGGCTTAGCATGTTCAAATCAATAAACCTAATACATCATATTAACAAACCTAGGGACAGAAGCCAGATGGTCATCTCAACAGATGCTGAAAAAGTGTTTGGCAAAGTCCAACACTCACTCATGATAAAAAATATCTACAGAAAGGGCTGGGCATTTAGCTCAGCGGTTCTGGCGCCTGCCTTGGAAGCGCAAGGTCCCAGGTTCGATCCCCAGTAACCACGGACAACAATGCGGGGTATGATGACTCATACCCACCAGTACTCAGTACCACACACCACAGTGCTGGGTGTGGTGGCTCCTGCCTGTAATCCCAGCACTCGGGGAGGCAAAGATGGGAGGACTGCTGAGTTCCAGGCTGAGTTCAGATCAGCCAGAACTACAAAGAGAGACCCTATCTAAAAAAAACTAAAAGAAACAAAAAACCCCACAAAAAACTTACAGAAAATTTGAATGGATGGTCTTTATCTGAATCTGATAAAAGCCAGAGGCTTTAATGGCTGATAAACCAACAGCCAATATCATACAAAACGGAGAAAAGCTGAAAGGTTTCACTCTAAAATCAGGAACAAGACGGAGATAGTCACTATCACCTCTCTTACTCCAACAACACCAGCCAGAGCAATTAGACAAGAGAAAGAAATAAAAGAAATAACGGATAGGAAAGAAAAAAGTTAAATTATCATTATTTGCAGATGACACGATACTCTACATGGAAGATACCAAAATCTCCACTAAAAGATTTTTAGATTTAATAACTAGATCCAGTAGCATAGCTGGATACAAAGTCAACATTCAAAATTTATCAACAGCTTCTAGTACATAAATAACAAACTCAATGAGAGAAATTAGAGAAACAACAACTTTGACAATAGTATCCCAAAAAATGAAATATGCAGGAAAAGTAAAAGGTCTCTACATTGAAAACAGCGGTACTCTGATTTTTTTTTTAGACAGGGTCTTGCTGTTGTTTCAAGCTGGCCTCAGATTCACAGCTATTCTCCTTTCTCAGCCTCCGGAGTGCTGGGATTACAGGCATGTGCTACCACACCTGGCAAAACGACAGTACTCTGGAAAAGATCAAAAAGGGTATCAGAAAATGGAAAGCTATACCTTGATTTTGGATAGGAAGAACTAACACAGTGAGAATGCCCACACTTCCAAAGCTGTTATACAGATTCAATGCAATCCTAATTAAGATTCCAATAGCATGTCTCACAGAATTAGAGAAGACAATCCTATAATTCATTTGGAATCAGATGAGACCTAAAATAGCATAGGCAGTTCTGAACAATAAAAGCGGGGGAGGGGGTAAGTAAAGAAGGGAAAGGAAATAAAAAATCTGATGATCAAAAAAATAGGAAACACTGGGCTATGGAGTTAGCTCAGTGGTTCCGGCGCCTGTCTTGCAAGCGCAAGAGCCCAGGTTCGATTCCCCGGTAACTACATGCAATACTGGGTGTGGAGACTCATGCTGAGCAGCAAGCAGTACCACATACCACAGTGCCGGGCGTGGTGGCTCACACCTGTAATCCCAGCACTCGGGAGGCAGAGGCAGGAGGATTGCTGTGATGTGAGTTGGAGGCTGAGCTCAGGGCCAGCCTGAATCACAAAGCGAGACACTGTCTCAAAAAACAAAAAACAAAACAAAAAAAAAGGAAACAAAGCCTATGTATATAGCGGGTGGAGGTTTAGGGGGGAGGGGAATGGGAAAAAATGAGAATTAAGTTTTGTCAGGTACAGGCACAAACTTTCAATGTTAACTGTGATCATAATGTCTATATAAAATGTACCAATAATATCAATTAAAAAAAAAAAGCAAGGCAGGGGGCAGCACAATTCTTGACTTGAGATACTACAAAGCTATTGTGATTAAAAAAAAAAAAAGCATGGTACCTGAAAAAAACAGACCCAAAGATCAAGGGAAGAGATTAGAGAATGCAGAAACAACTCCAAACATACTCAGCCACCTTAACCGTTTTTTGTTTTGTTTTGTTTTTTTAAGTTTTTTTGAGACAGGGTCTCCTTTGCAGTTCAGGCTGGCCCTGAGCTCACTATGCAGTCCAGGCCAGCCGCAAATTCACAGCAATCCTCTTGCCTCTGCCTCCCAAGTGCTGGGATTACAGGTGTGAGCCAGCATGCCCAGCATTGCGGTATATGGTTACCAGGGATGGAACTCAGGACTGTACTTGCCAGGGAGACGCCAGAACCACTGAGCTAAATCCCCAACACAGCCACCTTATCCTTGACAAAGGAGCCAAACACTTTCACTAGAAGAAAGACAACCTCTATAATAAATGGTGCTGGAAAGACTGGCTTTCCATATGCTGAAGACTGAAACTAGACCCATATTTTTCACCAGGCACTAAACTAAAATAAAAATGGATCAAAGATCTATTTATTAAAACAGAAACACTACCTCTGCTGGGAGACATAATTGATAGAACTCTTGAAGACACTAGTATAGGCAAAGACTTTCTAACCAAAACCCCAATTGCACAGGAAATATCACAAAGAATCAGTAACTGGGATCTCATCTTAGTAAAAAGCTTTTGCTAAATAGAAATCAAGATACATCATTTACAGGTACAAATTCTCAATGATGAATGAAATAATAATTTATACCTAGAATGTACCAATAAACTCAATGAAGAAAAAGCTTTTGCACAGCAAAAGAAACCACCAACAGAGTAAAGAAACAATCTACAGTGTGGGAGTAAATTTTTGCCCACTGTTTCTCAGAAAAAGGATGAATATCTAGAATATACAAAAAATCAGACCTATGGGCCCAGGATTTAGCTCAGTGGATCCAGCATCTGACTGGCAAGTGCAAAATCCTGAGTTTAATCCCCAGTAACCACGTACCACAATGCCAGGCATGGTGGCTCAGGCCTGTAAGCCTAGCACTAGGGAGATAGAGGCAGGAGGATTGCTATAAATTCGAGGCTTGCCTGGGTTACATAGTGAGTTCAGAGCCAGCCTGAACTACAAAGTAAGACCCCGTCTCAAAAAACTAAAATAAACAAACAAACAAAATAATTAAAAACATCATACCACTGCAATATTTGCATATATGCCCCATGTTTATATAGTACAATTTGTAATAGGTAAATTTTTTTTTTTTTAGTATCGGGGATAAAATTTGGGATATTGTGATTGCAAGGCAAGTGCTGGAACCACTGAGCTAAACCCAGGCTCTGTAATGAGTTAAATCTTGGAAAAAGCCCAAATGCCCATCAACTGACAAATGGATAAAGAAGATGCTCGTTTTTGAGATTTGTTTTGTTTTCTTTTGTTTTTACAATAGATTACTACTTTGTCATAAAGAAGGATAAGCTTGAGAAGTTTATAGCTAAATGGATGCGCATCGACACCATATTCTTAAGTTAGATAAATAAAACTCACATTAAATATCGCATTCCTGTGAGAAACTCAAAGTGGGAATAAATGTATAAAAGAAATTGGGAAATGGGAAGCAAATGTTCAAATGAGAAAAGAAACAAGGAAGAGAGAAGGAGGAAAGGAAAGAAGGGACAAGGAAAAAAACAAAGAAAGAGAAATAAAGTTTCTGTAATAAGGAGAAGAAAGGTCAAAGGGAGGGGAAATGAAAAAAAAGAAAGATAAATCATGCACAGGTACAAATTCCATATGATGAGTGTTACTATTCTATATCTAAAATGTACCAATAAATATTCTGCTAAAAAGAAATAAAAACAACTCTACCCCAGCTCTAGCAATTTTATTTTAGTTTTAAGTTAGTTTTATTTTAGTTTAGTTTAGCATTGGAGATTAGACCCAGGGAGTGCTGAGCTACATCCTTACCTAGCTCTTTCTTTTTTTTCTTTTTAGTTTTTTGAGACAGGATCTCTCTTTGTAGTTCAGGGGCCCTGAGCTCACTATGTAGCCCAGGCCAGCCTTGAACTCACAGCAATCCTCCTGCCTCTGCATCCAGAGTGCTGGGATTACAGACATGAGCCGCCACCCCTGGTTTCTTTTTATTTTCTTGAAAATGTTTCAGTAACTTGCCCAAACTGGCCAGGATCTTTATTTGTTTTTCACTGTTGTTGGTTTATTTTAGGGTGGGGAGCAGCTGTGGGGGATATTGAGGCAAAAACAGAGGGGTCCTATCTTCTGGCAAGTTAAATCCACTGTGGGAAATAGGATGTATCTTTACAGTGGTGGATGAGAAGCCTCGTGGATGGTATGAAAGGGACATCCCTTAGCAAGGCACACTTGGGACATGCCTGTAATATCAGTACTTGGGAGGCTGAGTCAGGAGGACTGAAGCAAGTTCCAGGGCAACCTGTGTAATATAGTGAGTTCAAAGCCAGCATGAACTACACAGATACCCTCTCTCAAAAAATAAATAAAATAAAATGAAATAAGGAAAGTGGCATCCTAGCCAGCAGGTGGGCAGGATGTCACCCACAGTCTTAGTAAGGAAAAGGAAGCTTTGCCAGTTCTCCCCTCACTGAGGCCTCCACTGTGCTTGTGACCTCTTGTGTGTGTGTGGGGGGGGGCGTCTCGGACTTGCTCTACTTTTTCCAAGGCTACCCGGAGGCCCACTGGGACCTGGCCACTATGGGCACTCATCAGATCTACAGACCTCCTGCCTCTGCCTAACCTCCCGTGCCCCAGGGCTTTTGGGCTCCGTCTCTCCTAGGTCACTGAGGACAGATCTATGTTTGTCTGGACTCCACTGTTCCTCCAAATTCCCTCAGGTTTCCAGTCCATTAGTCTCTTCCTCATACCTCCTCTCTGCCTTACCACGGTCTCCTCCAGTCCCTTTTCTAGGACCGTACAAACTTTTCTCGCTCCAAGACTCCCCGGAAGTCCCCTAGTCCCATCTCTGGTTCCGAATAACTCCCTGAGAGCCCTGAAGCCCCCCTCAGGCCCCGCTGCCCGCAGCCCTGCCCGGTGCAGCTCACTCTCCAAACGGACCGGGGTTCTGAAACCCTTACACTGCGGCCTCGCCTCCGCCCTGCGGCTGCCGGGGACCCCGTTCCCCGCCTGGCCCACCTGCGCGCTCAGCTGATTCAGCTGCTGCATGTCGCCGCCCACGGCCTCGGGCACCGGGTCCTGTGTACAGTGCAGGCGGCCCATGGCGCTCGGCGGCTCCGCAACCCCGCGGCCGCCGTCCCAGCTTCCTGCCTGTCGGGCTCGCTGCGCTTCTGCAGCCGCAGTTTCGCCACGGCCGCCGCCGCCGCTGCCGCGCGCTCCCTGGGGTTCGGGGGCGCGGGGCTGGGTGCTCGGGTGTCGCGGGCACGTGCGGAGTTCCCTACCAGGTCTGCGGCCGGAGACTCAGGATAAAGCGCTTGGAGACCCGGAGTCTTGGTTTCACTGTCTGTAATAACGGTCTTTGGCGGTGGCTGCTTACAGAGTGAATTCCCCAAAAATGTCTGGAACAGGGCCTGTCTTCCAGAAGGGCTTCAATCCGTGACCAGTTGCTACCATCACAACCATATATATACATACATACATACACACGCACGCACACATATACACACTATTTATATATGTATATATGTGTGTATATATGTGTGTATATATGTTTGTATATATTCATATGTGTGTGTATATATACACACGTTTTTTTAATGGCGCTGGGGATCAAACCCAGGGACTCAAGTCTACTAGGCAAGTGCTCTACCCCTGAGCTATATACCCAGCCTGTCAATGATTAGCTAGTTCATGTTCATTAATTTTGTTCTTTATTTACTTCTAAATGTTTATATTTATATATTTTATTTTGGCGGTGTGGAAGCTTGAGCCAGAGATTTGCCCATGAAAAGGCAACATTCTACCATCAACTTAAACCTCTAGCCTGTAGCAAGTACCTGTTGCAGTCTGATCTGATGCCATTTACTGCCCCCCCTCCCCCCAGTCTGCAAGTTTCCAAGAACCACGCTTTGAGAACCACTGGAGCTCAAGAATCTAAGCCATGAAAGTTTACTCAGGAGGCTGTGATAGTGAGGGGTATGCCATGGGCAGGTGGCTGAAGGGAAAATTTTGGTTTTGTTTTTCCAGTACTCAAGGATTGAATTTAGGGCCTTCATGCTGACTTGCATCTTCAGCCCTTTCTATATTTTTGAGACAGAGTCTCACTAAGTCACTAAGTTGCTCACACTGGGCTCAGAGTTGGGGTTTATTTGTTTTGCTTTGTTTGGTTTTGATTTTGGTCTTTTGAGACAGTCTTGCTACGTAGTTCAGGCTGGCCTTGAGCACACTATTCAGCCCTGGCTGACCTCTGGGCAATACTCCTGCCTCAGCTTTCTGAATACTGAGTGCAAAAGCATACTCTGCCTGTTCTCAAAGTCTTTAAGGCCCTTGTTCTCTCTTCCCTGGGATCCCCCACCACTGTGTTCCAGGTGGGCATTATCCTGAGCCCCGTCCAACATACAAGAAAATAGAGGGCTGGGGATTTAGCTCAGTGGTTCTGTTGCCTGTCTTGCAAGCTCAAGGGCCCGGGTTCGATCCCCGGTTAACTACATACAATACTGGATGTGGAGACTCACGCCCAGCAGCAATCAGTACCACATACCACAGTGCTGGGTGAGGTGGCTCACACGTGTAATCCCAGAATTTGGGGGCAGAGGCAGGAGGATTGCTGTGAGGCTGAGCTCAGGGCCAGCCTGAACCACAAAGTGAGACCCTGTCTCAAAAAAAAAAAAAGAAAAGAAAATAGAGACATGTTCTTTAACTCCAAAGTCCAGGAGCTACACCTCACCCTGAATCCAGCTTGAGGGTATGGAGCAGAGGTGGGCAGCAGCACCAGGCTGACAGCGTTATGTGCTAGGGAGGATTAGCCGGCCTTCTCAGGCTTTTGCTGCTGCCCTTCCCTGAAAATCTCTTCTGGAAAGGTATGAAGGGATCTCCTACCCAAAGGCCATGGCTCTCCATTAGTCAGTATTTCATTTTCACATTCATTTAACAAATACTAGATGCCTGTTGTGGGGCAGATCCTACGAGGAGGAGGGTGACAACACTGGTACTTGGTCTCTGAGAAGTTCAAGTTCATTCAGAGAGGCAGACACATATCAGTGACATTCACGCATGTGCAACACTGTTAACTCATGCCAAGAAGTACAAGGTGCTTTGAGGATGTGGAGAGGGCACAAGCCAAGTCCCGTGTGCCTGAAGGAAAGAAACCTTTGGGCTACAGACAGACACTAAACCTACAGTCCGCACTCATCCAGGAATTTATTTTTTAGTGTTAGTGTTCAAACCCAATGTTCTGTGCATGCTTGGCACATGCTTTATCTCAGCCTAAATATTTTTAATTTTTATTTATGGGGTTTTTTGTTTTTTTTTTTTTTGAGACAGGGCCTTGCTATGTAGCTCAGGCTGCCTTTGAACCTGACGCAATCTTCCTGCCTCTGCGTCCCAAATTCTGGGATTTGGCGTGAGCTACCATGCCCAGCATTGTGGTATGTAGTACCAGGTATTGAACTCAGAACCTTGTGCTTGCCAGGCTGATGCTAGAATGACTGAGCTAAATCCCTGACCCAAACCATTCTTTCTATTTTAATGTTCATACATTGTTTTATTGCTGTCTTTTGCATATATGTCTCCCCATATACTAATTCTGTTGTCTTGGGGAAAATTACTAACCCTTTTGTGACTCTATTTCCTTTTGTTTGTTTTACAATGGAAACCATTATGGAGACAATGCATGTAAGGTCCATATGGAAAGTGTTCAACAAATTGCTAGTTATGGGCGGGGGATTTAGATCAGTGGTTCCGGCGCCTGTCTTGCAAGCGCAAGGACCCAGGTTTGATCCCCTGGTGACCACATACAATACTGGACATGGAGACTCATGCCCAGCAGCAACCAGTACCACATACCACAGTGCCGGGCATGGTGGCTCACGCCTATAATCCCAGCACTTGGGAGGCAGAGGCGGGAGGATTGCTGTGATCTGAGTTTGAGGCTGAGCTCAGGGCCAGCCTGAACAACAAAAGCGAGACCCTGTCTCAAAAAAAAGAGTAACATGCAACTAACAAAGGCAACACAATACTTTCTATCCATGGCTTTGCTTCCAAGTATTTGGTTACCTGTGGTCAACTATGGTCTGAAAATATTAAAAGAAAATATCAAAAGTAAACTATTACTGCTGCTACTACTACTATTATTGTGATCATAATTATTATTTTGTTACTGAGGATTTAATTCAGGACCTCAAGTATGCTGAAGAAGTTATATGCCAGGCCAGTGATTTAGTTTAGTGGTTCCAGAGCCTGCCTTGCAAGCTCAAAGTCCTGAGTTGATCCAAGTAACCACATACAACAGTGCGGTGACTCATGTCCACCAGCAATCAGTACCACATACCACAGTGCCAGGAGTCGTGGCTCACATCTGTAATCCCAGCACTTGAGAGGAAGAGGCAGAGGCAGGAGGATTACTGAATTTGAGGCTGAGTTCAAGACCAGTCTGAACTACAAAGTGAGACCTTGTCTCAAAAAACTAAAAAAAAAAAAGTTATATCCCCCAACCTACAATTTTTTTTTAATGTTGTATGAAGGATGGAACTCACGACTTTGTAAGGCAGACACAGTATCACTGAGCTAAATCCTCAGCCCAATTTATGACTTTTATTTTTTATTTGTCTTTTTAGTTTTTTTGAGACAGGATCTCACTTTGTAGTTTAGGCTGGCCCGGAACTATGTAGCCCAGGCTAGCCTCAGACTCACAGCAATCCTCCTACCTCTGCCTCCTGAGTGCTAGGATTATAGGTGTGAGTCACCATGCACAGAATTATGATATGTGGCACCAGGACCCTGTACTTGCTAGGCATATACTGGAACCACTGAGCTAAATCCCCAGCTCTATGACTTTTAAATTAGACAGTTTTGAGTTGTATGATGAAGCCTCAGCCCTGTCTCACTCAAGATGTGAAACATCCCTTTGTCTGCTGTATATCCTCCTGCCCAATAGTCACTCATTAGTCTTCTTGGCTACTGATAGAAGCCTTAGTGTCCCAGTTCTTGTTTTGCTTAAACGATGGTCCCAAAGTGGCTGGGGTGGAGCTCAGTAGTGGAACACCTACCTACTAAATGCAAGGCCCTGGGTACAAACCTCAGCACCAGAAAAAAAAAAAGCCCAACAGTACAAATGTTCTACAGTGGTGGCATTTTGGATAAGCCAAACAGAAACAAACTGTAAAATACTTCCTTGAAATGAAAAGATGATAGTTAACAAATTTAATAAGAAAAAAATATATGCTAAAGTTGCTAAGACCTATACAGTAAGGTTAAAACGTGTGTGTGTGTGTGTGTGTGTGTGTGTGCGCGCGCCGGGGAGTGAGCTCAGTGGTTCAGGCGCCTGGCTTGCAAGCACAAGGACCCGGGTTCAATCTCCGGTACCCACATACCATACTGGGCGTGGAGACTCATGCCCAGCAGCAACCAGTACCACATACCACAGTGCCGGGCGTGGTAGCTCACGCCTGTAATCCCAGCACTCAGGAGGCAGAGGCAGGGGGATTGCTGTGATGTGAGTTTGAGGCTGAGCTTGGGGCCAGCCTGAACCACAAAGAGAGACCATGTCTCAAAAAACCTAAAAAAAAGAAAAAAAAAATTGTGTGTGTGTATGTGTGAAAATTAGTAAGAAAGAAGAATTCATGTTATGTTTCCATCACAAAACTGCAGTGTATGATTGGTGCTTAATGAAGACCAAATAGGCATTAAGTCTGTGAGCGGAAGACATATGAATATAAAATGTTTTCAGCAGGGTGCAGTAGCACACACCTCCAATACCAGCACTCAGGAGGCTGAGGGAGGAGGCCTGCCAGGAGTTCAAGGCCAGCCTGTGCTACATAGTAAATTCAAGGCCCATGTGAACTACATAGCAAGGCTCTGGTTTAGAAAAGCAAAAGAAGAAAGAAAAACGTGTTTCCATGGGCAGCAATATGGTGTGCCAGAGTATATTAGGCCTGTGTGAAGGCTTAGCAAGGGATCCTCTGGAATAAAAGAAGAAAACAAATAAGGATGGTTACACAGAGTCAGGAATAGGCTTGGACTGAACATAAAATGTCTGCTCATGCAAAAGCTGCTGCTGTGTTTCTAGCCACGTGCAAGATGATTGAGGAGAAAAGATGCCATTTAAATTTTTGAATGTGAGCACTGTGGAAGAAGCCCAGGAGAAACTATGTGCTGGACAGTGTAAAGGAGGCACCAGGGTGTGAAACGTGAAAGGACAGGCCAGATAGGCTCCATTGACTACAGTATAAAAAAATAGTTTGCAAGAGAGGGAAGTCCACATTCACCTGGCTATTCTGATAGCATATTGTTATAAATGCCCTGTTTTATTACTGATGTTAACCTCTTGCCATGCTCACTTTACTTATTTATTTTCATTTTGAGACTGGGTGTCACTATATAGCCCAGGCTGGCCTTAAACTCTCGAGATCCTCGGGCTCAGCCTCCTAAGTACTGGCATGACAGGTGCGCACCATCAGGCTCCACCTGCACCTAGTTTGTAAATTAAACTTTACACTCTGAGCACTCAGGAGGTGGAGGCAGGAAGATCTCTTGAATACAGTGCATCCTGGGCAACATAGTGAGGCCCCACCTCAAAACCACAAAACCCCTAAAACCCACTTTATCATAGGTCTGTGTGTAGAGGAAAAAACACAGTGTAAAGTTCTCTTCTATCCCAAGTTTCAGGCATCCCCTGGAGGTCTGGATCTATCCTTCCTGGATTAAGCCGGGGGGGGGGGGCATTGCCTATAGGTTTAAAAAAACAAAAAAGTATTTCATTTCTAATGATCTTCAGAATTCATGCTCAGACGTAGGAAGGGGCTGGGATTAGCACTGACACACAAACTGAGGCAGGAAATGCAGGCCAGGGCCAGGCCTCCCAGAGAACCTCCGCCCCCATTTCAGACTTAATGAGGAACCAGGCTTCCTTCATTCACTTTAAAATGTGCCGGTGGAGGGCCAGGTCGGAGTCCCCACTCCACACCCCTCCCCAGCCTGCAAGTGAAAGGAGGTTGTTAGGAAGCAGTCTCTCAGGCTCCCAGGCTCCCCGCTGGGAGTCTCACCAGGGGCCAAGTTTTCCCCAGGTAAAAAGTCTGACCCTACACACTCCGAATGCCAAAGGGCATTAGAAAAAAATCCCCAAACAACCCAAAAACAAAATTAAAAAAACTTTCGAGATCACTGTAGTTTCATATCCAGTTGTAAGAAACAACACAGATTCCCTACCCGTGTGTGCTCTTTACTTGATATTTTTCAATGTACAGAGACTCAATAAAATCCCAAGCTAGAAACTCTGACCCAGTCAGAGTTCAGAACATACCGTCACACACCACCTGAGCTTTTCCATAAAAGGGACGAGCCTCAGGTCCTTTTCCTACCAAAAATAAGAGCTAAACCAGGCATGGTGACTCACTCCTGTAATCCCAGCACTCAGGAGGCAGAGGCAGGAGGATTGCTGTGATGTGAGTTTGAGGCGGAGCTCAGGGCCAGCCTGAACTACAAAATGAGAACTTGTCTCAAGAAAAAAAAAAAAAAAAGAAAAGGTGCCAGTTAAGTTTTTGAGTGTGAGCACTGTGGAAGAAGCCCAGGAGAACCTACGTGCTGGACAGTGTAAAGGAGGCACCACGAAACGTGACAGGTATGTCATATGAGTCATTGGCAAAGTCTAGGGATCCTGATTAAAAGAGACTAAAAAAGACAAGATAGGCCTGACGTCTAGGTCAGTGTTGAGCGCTTGCTTCCCTGGCTCACCATCCTAGACAGGACCCCCCACAGCACACGAAGTGAGCCAGGCCCAGGTTAGGTGTGAACACCGACGTAGGAGGTACAGACAGTACTGATTTGCTTTCAAATTGACTTTGAGCTTATTAGCAGCTGGGGAGATGCATCAATTTCATTCAAGTTTTTATCTTCCCACTTAGAAATTGATGAAAAGAACTCTCTAATTTGGACGTAAGGATAAGTACCAATTTTCCGAGTCCTGCATAGGGTCTGGTGATGAATTTATTTGGTTATTCAAAAATCAACCTTCCATCACTAGTTCCAAGCGAGCCTGCATTTAGTGAGTTCAAGGCTATCGAGAGAGGCACTGTCTTGTTAAAAAAAAAAAAATCTCCTTTCAAATTTCAAGATGTTTATTGAGGTGAAGTTTTAAGGTAGAGTTTTTGGGTTAAGGTTTACATCTCATTAAGATTCTTGTGCCCATCTCCAAAGGACTTTAAGCCTGTCACCCCTAGAAATTTGTTTTTTCTAAAAGCCCTTTGGCAGTTTCTAGTTGGGAGATTGAAATGCCTCCACCTTTCGGAAATCTCAGCTCTCATTTTAAATTCATGGGAGGAATGGGTTTGCTTGAGAAAATGAGGCTTCAGATGTCTATTGTCTGCTTTGTTTTTCTCCTTAGAATGATTATAAAGTGAATGCCCGGCCTGGCCCGTGGAGGACTGCAATGCATAGTCTTGCTGGGTGCTGCAAACCTGACCTGCGGTGTAACTGGAGAGCTGTCACCTGGAGAGATTTTCCTTCTAGACTATTAGCATTATCTGAAAAAATGGCATCCATTCATTCATTAAGGTAGCAGATACTTACTGAGCACTTACTATGTGACAGGCCCTGTGCTCGGTGTTGGGGTTACAACATCCTAGGGAGGAGGACACATCCTCTGTGACGAGTCACAAACACTGCAAAGCAGTAAGTGCTAGGAAGTGAGTGGGGTGGGCAGAGCAGCACTGGTGGGCCAGCCCCACGGGTGGTGTTGGAGAACCAGACTGAGCAGCCCTGAGAGGTGAACAGAGGCCCAGCAGTCTGAGTCGTCAACTCAAGCCTTAGCCAGTGAAGGCAACATGGTGGGAGAGCCGAGGCTCGCCCATGGTGGGTGAGCTTCTCAGTCTCACCTTCTAGCACTCTGCAGTGGGCTTAGAGGAAACCCAGGCAACCAAGAAGACTCAAAGAAGACACTGGCGTTTGGAGCTCACTCCACACTGTCATCTTCCTCATGTGACAGTGGCGGAAGCAGGTACCCGGAGACACTTGCCTAAGTTTCCTCGGTGAGACCCGAACTGAGGCCGCCAACCTTCAGTCTTTTCCTCTCCGAAGGTCAAGCCTAAGCCTCCAACTCTAAGGGGAATCTGGTGGTGCACATCTAGAATCCCAGCACTTGGGAGGCTGAGGCAGGAGCAGTGCCAGCCTGGGCTACACAGTCAGTTGAAGGCCAGTCTGAACTACAAAGCAAGACTATTTAAAAAAAAAAAAGGGGGGGGGGGAGCCAGATCCAGGGGTACTTGCTGATGTGACACTGGTGGATATGAAATGGTAATGAGTCAGGGCTTCAAGGGAACAAACATTCACTGATTTTAATTTTTATTTATTTATTTTTGCAGTACTAGGGAGTGAACTGGGGCCCTTTTGCTTCCAAGGTAAATGCAGTACCACTTGAGCTAAATCCCCAGCCACAAACATTTATTGAATGCCTAATGTGGGATAGATGTGGTCCCTGTACTCAGGAAGCTCAATGTGGTGATGAATTAAAATCAAGGTCAACAAGGAGAGACAGAGTGTAGCTCCGTGGCCAACTGCTTGCCTAGACTGCTCGAGGCCCATTGTACTTCCTCAGCCTCAAAAAATAAATAAAAGGAAAGAAAGCCACTGATGAATGCTATCTGGTCAGATTCCAGGTACATGTATGACTTCTCGAGCCAGGAACGGTAAAAAAAAAATAGATGAACTGGGTCTTTAAAAGGAGAAAACAAAGAAACCCGGGTGTTCCCTTAAAAATGAAAAGTGAAGAACCCACTTTGCAAGTGAACGTGGCTCTAATGACATTGCAATGAAGAGGGAGAACTTGACAATGGGGCTCTTTCACATCCAAGGGCTGGGGGATCCCTGCGGTCAGTCTGGGAAGTCGGCATTACTATTATTATTATTATTCCAATTAGAGAGGGGAGATAGCTGAGTGCGAGCTCCTTAGCATTAGACAGGGATGGGGGTCACTCAGAGTTGGGGGGTTGAGCTGGAAATCCAGTTCCAACTCTGCCAGGAGTGTGCGCTGGCTCTGGCCCAAAACCTCTTTCCCTTTGCTCAGCCTCAGTCTCCTTAGCGGTAAAACAGGGCTCTTCCAGCTCGACCCTGCCTGTCGACCTAAAGGTGAACAGGGCTTACCAGTGGCTGCAAGGCCAAGGGACAGACCAGGGCACTCACCCACCCTGAGAAAGCAATTTGAACACACAACCCTGCACTTGCCAAGAGTGAGGCCACCGGGAGAGCAGAACAGCATATCCATACTCATTAATAACAACAATAACAATGCAGTTTTAATTTGACAAGTACTTTTAATGGTGTTTTCCAATGAGCTAAGCACCACTTAAAATGCCTTATGTGTATTAGCTCATATAATTCCCACAACAGGCCTTTGAAGTAGGTAAAATTATTATCTTCATTTTAAACACTGAGGCTAGAGAAAGTAACGTCAGATGCTCATAAAAATACCTGGTTTGTGCTAGCTATCTATATCAGGTACTGAGATGTTGTTGAAAACTTGTTGCTGTTCTAGGAATTGAAAACATTGCATAATTCAACACAAATATAATGTGAAAGCCAACAATGATATAAGTCTATGGATGTATTGATTTATTACCATGAGAGATGAGTGTCTAGTATCTACATATGCATATGTATTTCCCTGTTCAATGTTACTTTTTTTTTTTTTTTTTGCAGTACCAGGGACCAAACTCAGGGCCTTATGCTTGTCAGGCATTTGCAGTACCATAGAGCTACATCCTGGCCCTTCAATGTTACTGTTAATGGAAGAAACTTACTTGATATAATCTGTAATTTGTAGAAGAATTACAAGACTAGTCCAAGGAACTCTTGAATTTTTAAAAACCAGATTCTTCATTTGTTTACATTTTGCCCCATTTCCTTTAAAGTCTCCTTCCTATAAACATATGTAATTATTATTATTATTATTATTATTATTATTTTTTTTTTAGGTTTTTTGAGACAGGGTCTCGCTTTGTGGTTCAGGCTGGCCCTGAGCTCAGCCTCCAACTCACATCACAGCAATCCTCCTGCCTCTACCTCCCGAGTGCTGGGATTACAGGCGTGAGCCACCACGCCCGGCACTGTGGTATGTGGTACTGGTTGCTGCTGGGTGTGGGTCTCCACACCCAGTACTGTTATGTGGTTACCGGGGAATCTAACCCGGGCCCTTGCGCTTGCAAGACAGGCGCCGGAATCACTGAGCTAACTCCCCGGCCCGACACATGTAATTATTTTTGACACAGGGTCTCACTTTGTAGTTCAGGCTGGACCCGAGCTCACTATGTAGTGCAGGCCAGCCTCAAATTCACAGCAATCCTCCTGCCTCTGCCTCCTGAGTGCTGGGATTACAGGTGTGGGCCACCCTGGCACTGCAGTATGTAGTGTTGATTGCTGGTGGGCCTGAGTCACCACATCCGGCATTGTTGCATGTGGTTACCACGGGATTGAACTAGGGACCAGCCCTTGCAAGGCAGGTGCTGGAACCACTGAGCTAAATCCCCCTATATAAGATTTTTCTGAACGATTTGAGGACATTATGCATCTTTAGAGGGTTAGTGTTTATTTCCTATGATCAAAGACTTTTTTTTCTGTTTTTTGAGACAGGGTCTCACTGTGTAGTTCAGGCTGTCCTTGGACTCACTATGTAGCCCAGCCTAGCCTTCAACATAGTGACCCTCCTGCCTCAACCTCCTGAGCTGGGATCACAGGCTTGTGCTACAATGCTGGGCCCAGCAAGGACATTCTTTTGTAAATGTGTTTTTGTTCTGTGATATAAACCAAATGGTCTTTAATTAGAGTTGTTCGAAGCTGGGAATTGAACCCAGGGACTTCTGTATGCTAGAAAGTGGTTTATCACTGAGCTAGCCTTTACCCTTAATCACAGAATTTTTATCTCCTTAATTCACAGTGTTTACTATTATAATGATTATGATTTGGCACAAGATATTTTATCAGAAACACTGTTGGGTGACTTCCACATAGCAGGTGCTCAGTCAAGATCTAGATATACTTTTTTTTTTTAGTTTTTATTTTGTCTTCAGTGTTTTGAGGGAAGGTCTTGCTTTATAGTTCAGACTGGCCCTGAACTCACTGTATAGCCCTGGTTAGCCTCACACTCATCGCGATCCTCCTACCTCTGCCCCTTGAGTGCTGGGATCACAGGTGTGAGCCACCATGCCCAGCTTTCTAGGTACAAAACTTCCTTCCTTCTTATTAACCAACCTCTCTGTCCGCAGAGCCTCAGTTCCCTCATGTGAAATAGGGCCCCTGGTTCTTGTTCTGCCTTCCTGTGGGTGACTGTGAGGTTTAAAAGAGATGGTGACATGACCAGTGAGCTCTGTAAACTGTAAGGTTCTTAACTCTTAGAAGTCCTCAGACTAATTTCCTTTGTTTGTTTTTTGTTTTTTTTTTTTGAGACAGGGTCTCACTTTGTAGTTCAGGCTGGCCCTGAGCTCAGCCTCAAACTCTCATCACAGCAATCCTCCTGCCTCTGCCTCCTGAGTGCTGGGATTACAGGCGTGAGCCACCATGCCCGGCACTGTGGTATGTGGTACTGGTTGCTGCTGGGCGTGAGTCTCCACACCCAGTATTGTATGTGGTTACCGGGGATTGAACCCAGGTCCTTGAGCTTGCAAGACAAGCGCTGGAACCACTGAGCTAAATCCCCGGCCCTGAGTTCATTTCTTTTTAATATGCCTTTAGCCCCTCCCTGCATTTTATTTAGAGCAAGATCCAATAGGTTTAGAAACTTCTACAGCTCCCAAAGAATGCATCATTTGCTCACTCACCAGTGAGAGATACTCAGAGAAAGCTGTGTTTAACTTAAGAGAGCAGAAGCCCGAGGGGCAGGGAACCTGTGCTCTTCACTCATCCCCTCAATAAACTTATGTTGGGCTCCTCTTGCTCCCCCACCCACCCGCAGGCTGGAAACCCAGTCTGGACTAGGATAGATGTGATTTCTGCTTCCTGGAGGGCACTTTACTGGCTAAGTGTGCTTAGAGGGCTAGAGGGGGAGGTAAACCAGAAAGACGCAAAAACAATTTCAGAGAGCTCTAAGTGCAACTTGCACAGAATGACACAGAACTGAAGCGCCGGAGAGGGCAGTGTTCAGTGGACTGGTCAGGACAAAGCCTCTCCCGAAGGTGACCTTTCAAGAGAAGGCTCTTTCTTGTGGATGGGGATGGTTCTGAGTACTGAGGAATCGGCCGTGCTGAGATCTGAATGCATGTCCAGGTGGCAGGGAGGCCAAAGGCACATGTGTAGGGAAATGCTTGATTTTGAGAGACAGGAAATAGAGAAGGTTGGAGTGAAGTCAGAGAGAGGAAGATGTAGGAGATACCTGAAAAGGCAGGCCAGATCACATCATGTACGTCGGTTGGTGCCTTCAATCATTTATTTGTCCATTCATTCATTTATCACATAGCCACCGAGCATCTGCTGTGACCCTGTCCTCATTCGGATGCACGCGGGGAGACAGATAAGTTGGAAAGCAAGCAAGCAAATAAACAAAAGTACCACTTATGATAAATATTAGGAGGTGCCAATTTGCGCTACTGTAGTTCAGGGCCTACCGAATGGCAGAGGCAACAGACTTGCTAAGCAAAGGGCTTCGGCCGCAGGTGGTGGTTGCCCGCAAGCGCCGAAACGCTCCCCTCAAGATGGCTGACTAAGGCCAAGCTGGGTGGGAAAAGAAAGGACCAGTGAGAGGGTCCACAGCGGGGTGACCCGCAGGGACACTGCAGCGCCCAGGTGAGGATGGAGGTGGAGTAAAGTGGCGCCCCAGCTGCTGTGTGACCTCGGCATGTCTCTGGTCGGGGTGGCGGGAGGGCCGGGCGAGGTCTCAGGAGGAATGGCAGGGACCTCTGGATCCCCCTCAGGGCCTGTGACCCGGGAAGGCCATTTAAGTGGCTTGGAGACCTGCGGCGACGGCCGCGGAGGAGGGGAGGAGGGGAGGCTCCGGAGTGATTTCAAATTTCCCTCGCCTGCTCCCCCCACGCCGGGCCCGGCGCTGAGTGGCTGCGGCGGGGGCGCCCCCGGGAGGGGGCGGGGCGAGGGCCGCGCCGTGGCTACAAGGGGAATCGGCACCGCCCCCTCCCACCCTCCGCGGCCGGCGGCCCGCAGCGTCGCTTCCTCGCAGCAGCCTCCCCAGCCCAGCCGCAGCCTGCACGGACGCCCCGCGCCGAGCGCCCCCCGACGGACAGCACCGGCCCGCTGGCGCGTGGGCGAGCGGGCGGCCGCGCCCGGCCGGCAGTGCGGGGGTTAAGCGGCCCAAGTAAACGTAGCGCGGCGATCGGCGCCGGAGATTCGCGAGCCGGGCGCCCCGCGCGGCCGCCCGCCGGACCCGAACCGCGGCGCGACCCCGGCGCCGCGCCCACACTAGTCCCGCGGCAGGTGAGGTCCCGCCGCCCCAGGGACTCCCGGTCCCGCGGCGCCGGGCTGTGGGCGGGGTACGCGGGGTCTGCCCCGGAGACCCCCTGCGGAACCTGGTCGGACTGGGAGGCGGCAACCGGGAGGTCCCTTATCCTGCTTGGGGTGGAGGGTGGATTTTGCCGGGACCGGGACCCGGGGGTAAGGCTCACCCCCGGTATCCTCCCGAGCCCCCAGAGCGGAGGAGTAAGTCCGCGGGAAGGGAATGTACAGCCTCTTTGGGGTCAGGAGTAAAGGGAAAGCGCTTCTTTCCGAGGAGCGGAGGGACACAGGCTTTGCTTACCGGCAGGGGTGTCCTTACTCGGCCCATGACTTCGGGGGAGCCTCCTAGGGGAGGCGCTGGGGGAAGTAGCATGGCAAGTGCTGGGGTGCAGGTGGGAGTCAGTCCCTCCTGGTTTGGATGGGGAGTCAGGCGAGAGAATCTCCCAACCTCGTACAAGTTGGAGTAGGTTGGTCGGTACAGGCGGCAGGTGGGCTTGGGTGCACTCGCTCGTCGGGGCGAGCTAAGGGCAACTCCCGAGGGTCCTGCGCGGACCCCCGGGGGCGCGACGCACCAGGCGCGGGGACGCCCCGGGAGGTGGGGCTGCGGTTGCACTTCACGCACCTGGTTTGGGAGGAGCCGGCCAGGGGCGGTGCTGCCTGCCCCCGGGGCTCACTTTCCAGTCTGAGCCTTCTTCCGGGGTGAGGCCGACCCCACTTTCCAAATTCATTCACTCGAGTCTTAGAACCTTTCCTAGAACCAGAAGACGAGAGCTTCGGTTCCCCTGTGGGTGTTTGGGAGCGTTTGTGGAGCCTTGCGTTGCAGGGGAGAAAGTGGAGGTGGAGAAAGTGGAGAGTGGGCGAGTTAGCAGGCAAGGGCTGCCCTGGGGGGGCAGTTCTCCTCGGGAGACTCACCTGCAGCCGGAGTCCCAAGCCTCTATCCCTGCCGCCCCTGCTCTCGGGCAGAGGCTCGTGGGGCCCCTCTTTCTTCTCCCTCTACCACACTGAGAGGTGTACGAATTGAAAGGAATTAAAGGCAGAGTATGAACTTCGAACTGCCTCTGGAGTTGTGGATTTTGTGTTTTTGGGAGACAGCCCTGCTGAGGCCCTCACTTGGGGGGCTCAGAACGCTGGCCTTCCTCGGCCCTCCACCAGACCCACTGAGGCCTTTTGCTGGGCCTTACAAGCCTCAGGTGCAGACATTATTTTTAAGAGCTGAAATGATAGCTATTTTTATTTTTATTTTTTTGCGGTGCTAGGAATCCTGCACAGAGCCTCTTGTATGCTCGACAAGGGCTCTACTAATGAGATGCACCCCCAGCCCCAAAGTGGTATCTACTTTAATAGGGTTGGAATATAGTAAGCACTCAATAAAAGCTTGCAATTCATTAGTTTCATTAACTATCACGTGGGCTAAGGAGTCTGCGCTCCTTTGGTAAGCATATGTTTAAATCCTGTTTCAACAAGTTCACTGCCCTCTCTGTGCCTTAATACATCTGCAAAATAGGAAGAATTGTAAAGATGAAGCCAATTTTACATGTAATTTCATTTCTTCAGGCTTCCATTTTCCTCAGACATCTCAGTGTAATATCCTTTGGCTTGAATAACAACTCTAAGAAACAGTGCCTTCCTTGGAGTTAGTACTTGGTGAATATTAATGTCCGCATTAATTAACCACCAGCCCATCTTTTGAGTGTCCCTTATAAGAATTGGGGATGGAGGGAAGAGGCACTTCTGTTGGCCCCTCCTCTTGCCTTACCTCAGACAGTCCATTCCTTCCTTCCCTAGACATGAAAGTTTTTCCAGAACATCATTGTCCATGACATGGGAGTTGGCAGGAAGGACTGCTTTTGTTCCCTTTTAAAAGGAGCCTTAGTTTTTTTATAGGTTGGGACCATTATTAACCCCCCACCCCCAACTCCCAGCTGGGGGCCAACGGGAAAGGTGTAATTGCAGACCAGAGAGATCCTGTACTGTTCCCCGATCCGGAGTGGAGAGGACCGAGACAAAGAGGCCAGGGCTGCGGCCAGCCACATCCTCCTTTATGCCATAGGCATGACTCCTACCCCTTTCGATGGTTGGGGGAGGGGAGGAGAGGCTCTTGTCTCTCCAGGGGGCCAAGGGAGGAGCATGGTTGGGGTTAGGGAAGCCGCTTCCCTGACTTCTTCCTGCCACGTAGGGCATGTGACCTTGAGAAGCTTGTCACCCCTCATTGTTGCTCCAGGGACCCGCTTCCATTTTTTTTTTTTTTTCATTTTTCTTGCAGTGTTGCAGATGAAACCTAGGGGCTGTTGCATACTAGGAAGAATTTTATCTCTGGGCTATATCCCTGTCCTTCTCCAAAGGGGACTTAGCTACCTTCCCCAGGGAAAAATGACTTTGGGATTTCTTTGTCCCAGTCAGCTTCTGAGCTGGCTGCAGCATCTCCAGGCTTGGGAACTTCCAATTTCATCTGAGACAGTTCTTGCTAAATTGGAAAACTGGCTGGGTCCCACAAAATAGGCAGTGTTCTTTTCTCCCCCAGACCACGATCTGTGCAGGACTTTGTTCCATTTTTATTCATTTGGGTGAGGTTTTTAAATTTTATATCATACAGTGTGGCTCATTTCCAGGTTGGTGGTGAACTACGGCTGATTTCATTTGCCTTCTGTGCTTCTGCCAAGGTCCGGGGCTGACCTTGTGAGGGCTGACACTCTGGCCAGGAGCTTTCACAGATGGTGCATCTGAGGCTCTGAGATCATCACTTGCGCACCTTGGCAGTGAGCGTTGTTCGGAAAGTGTTTCCGCCCATCTCCATGGCAGCCCGAACTTTTTCCAGAATGATAGAAGTCCTGTGCAGAGATTGCCATGCTTCTGTGGTCCAAGGTAGAGAAAGTGGCCCAACAAATAGAAATAGAGGAGACCTGCACGTGGGGCAGATGTAGTGCATGAAGAGTGCTTCCCATCTGTGAAATGGGTACAAGTACACCTCTGCCTAGCATGGTTGCTAGGACGATCAAACAGAATTTGAGGTCCTTTAGCTTAGAAAATCTTAGTTGCTCATTTGTAAAATTAGCTGGGGGTTGGGAAGCCCAAAGTATGAAAACATGTTCATTATTTGTAGTGTCTGAGGTGACCAAAGGTAACAGACTAAGGGAGCCACGATCTTTCCATTCCTGGTCATTTCATTTAGATTTTCTTAAACGTTTTTGAAATGGGGACTCGCTTTGTTGCTCAGGCTGGTCCCGAACTCACCAGGTAGCCAAGCTAGCCTTGAGCTCACTCCTGCCTCTGCCTCCCAAGTGCTGGGATTATAGGCGTGAGCCACCATGCCCAGCATTGATATGTGGTACTGGGATTGAATTCAGGACCTTGTGCTTGCCAGGCGGAACCACTAAGCTAAATCCCCAGCCTCCATTTATGTTTTTGAGATAGGGCCTCACTGTGTAGTTTAGGCTCACATTAAATTCACTATATAGCTCAGGCCAGCTTCGAAGCAGTAATCTTCCTGGCTCAGCCTCCCAAGTGCTGGGATTATGGGTGTGTACCACCATGCCTGGTTTATTTGGGGGGGGATACTAGGGATTGAACTCAGGACTTCATGCTTGCTCGCCAGGTGCAGAACACCACTGAGCTATATCCTGGCCTTGCCTTTTTTTTTTGAGATAAAAGTCTCATTCTATAGTCCAGGCTGATCTCCAAAAGTCCTGTTGCAGCCTCTTGAGTGCTGAGATTACAAGCTTTTGCCACTACACTTGGCTGGGATAAAGATGTTTAAGGCCTGGTGATTGTTTAGCAGCAGAGAGCTTGCCTGGCATGTGTGAGGACCTGGGTTTGACTCCATCGCTAGGAAAAAAAATACATTTTACTTTTCTTTTTTTTTTTTTTAGGTTTTTTGACGCAAGGTCTTGCTTTGTAGTTTAGGCTGGCCCTGAGCTCAACCTCAAACTCACATCACAGCAATCCTCCTACCTCTGCCTCCCAAGTGCTGGGATTACAGGCATGAGCCACCATGCCTGGCCTTGTGGCATATGGTCCTGGTTGCTGCTGGGTGTGAGTCTCCACACCCATTATTGTATGTAGTTACTGGGGAATTGAACCCGGGTCCTTGCACTTGCAAGACAGGCACCAGAACCACTGAGCTAAATCCCCAGCCCCACATTTTTATTTTCAATTGGGAAAAAATTTCCCTTAGCTAAACCTTGTTTGCTACAATACTGCTACTTCAGAGAGTTATGTTTTTGTTTTAACTTTGTTTTAGTGCCAGGGATTGAACCCAGAACTTCCTGTTTGCCAGGCAAGGGCCATACTCCCACTTACCTGCCTATTTTTTCTGCTTCTGGAAATGGGTTTTGGGGCTTCATACAGTGTAGATAGGCCCTGAACCACTGAGCTACACTCCTAGACCTTTTCTAATTTTTTTTTTTTTTTTTTTATGATAGTCTTGATCTTGCTTCAGCCTTCCCAGTACCTGGGATTATAGGATAGTGCCA
The DNA here is from genome assembly GCA_004026965.1 of Petromus typicus. NCBI lineage: Eukaryota > Metazoa > Chordata > Mammalia > Rodentia > Petromuridae > Petromus > Petromus typicus. The sequence goes on from PVIR01011648.1 coordinate 36,563, forward strand.
CTATACTCAGTCCACCTGCCCCTATCTCTTTTTGTTTTGTTTGTTGAGACAGAGTCTCCTCTTATAGTTCAGGCTGACCTTGAACTCAGTATGTAGCCCAGGCTAGCGTTGAATTCTAGGCAATCTGCCTGCTTCTGCCTCCTGAGTGCTGGGATTACAGGTGTGTGCTGCCACTCCCCCATCTTTTTTGTTTGAGTAAAAATTGACATTTTAAAGTCTTCATAGGTTTGGATGTTTCCTATAATCTCACCATCTCAAGGCAATCACTTTGGCCATTTTGGAACTTCTCCATTTCTTCTAGGAAGAAGAATGTAGGTAGAGAAGCAAGCAAGACTTTCCTACGAAAAGGGTCATGATCTAAGTAACAGAAACAATGATCATAGTTATTTGGTTGAGACGGGATCTCATCGTGCTGCCCAGGCTGGCCCTGAACTTCTTCCTGAGGCTGAGTGCTAGGGTTATAAGCCAGTGTTTCTATGCCTGGGTTATTGCTTTCTGTAGCTGGGATCTGAGTAGTCTCGGCTGGTCTTGAGCTCATTGAAGAGCATTCTGATCTTCAGTATTTCCTCCAAGGTTGGTTGACTGACTGACTGGGGATTGAATCCAAGGCCTGAACATGCTCACTGAAATCCTTTACCCCAGTTTCATCACCATTCAATATTGACTGCAGTACTAGGGATTCAATTTAGGAGATTTGTACAGAACTACATCCCCTGCCCTTTTAAAAATTTTTTTAAGGTTTTTTTTTTTTTTTTTGCAGTACTGGGAAATTGAACTTTGGTCCTTGTGTTTCTGAAGTAGGCATGGTACCACTTAGGCTAAATCCTCATCCCCTTATTTTATTTATTTATTTTTTGAGAGAGGGTCTCACTTTGTAGTTCAGGCTGGCCCTGAGCTCACTATGTAACCCAGGCTAGCCTCGAACTCATAGCAATCCTCCTGTCTCTGCCTCCTGAGATTACAGGAGTGAGCCATCACTCCTGGCATAGTGGGATGTGGTTACAAGGGATCGAATTTAGAACTTTTGCACTTGCCAGGCAGTTACAGAACTACCGAGCTAAAATTCCCTGTCCAATAGCCCCTTATTTTTAAAGTTTTGAAACAGGGTCTAAGTTTCTTGGACCATGCTTGAATTTGGCAATCCGGTCTCAGTCTCCCAGAGGGCGAGGAATGCAGGCTTGTACCATCATGCCTAGCTATAATATCATTTTCTGGTTTTATTTATTTATTTATTTTTTAGGTTTTTTGAGACAGGGTCTCGCTTTGTGGTTCAGGTGGGCCCTGAGCTCAGCCTCCAACTCACATCACAGCAATCCTCCTGCCTCTGCCTCCCGAGTGCTGGGATTACAGGCATGAGCAACCACACCCGGCACTGTGGTATGTGGTACTGATTGCTGCTGGGCGTGAGTCTCCACGCCCAGTATTGTATGTGGTTACCAGGGGATCGAACCCAGGCCCTTGCACTTCGTGAGATAGGTGCCGGAACCACTGAGCTAAATCCCTCCCTCTGGTTTTATTTTTAATATTTTAAATATCTACCTCTCTATATATGAAGGACCAACAATTGTCTGTAGGATTTAGAAGCTAGTGAATTTGGACTGAGGATAAAAACTCAATATCATGAGTTCCATCCCTAACAGTGTCCTCTAAAAAACCTGGTGGACAATTGTGAGTTTATTTTTGATCTCACAGTAAAAGTTCTGTGCTGAGTCTGAAGCTTCCAACGCCCTGCTGAGAGATACAGGCCTGGCTGCAGGAAAAGGGACCTGAGGAATAGAGATCTTCATCTGACCTCCTTCTCTTCTCTTGGCCCATTCTAGAGTCTCTTCTGTGCTTTTGTCTCTGACTTGAGCTGAGTGGAAGCTGTGTGCAAAAGGCTTTGGAAGGGTGGGCTGCGGCAGGCTTTCCACTGGACCCCGGCTCCTGGAGATGGGCCATGTATGCTGGCATCCTGGCTCCATGCTTGTGGGCTCTGCAACATCTAAAGGTGAAGGGTGGGCGTTGCCTTGAGTGAGCCTCCAGGGGCTGCAGCTCTTGACACCAAACAACACAGGGTGAGCTGAAGGGTGAGCGAGGATGTGGAATGATTCCTGAATAGGCAGGAGCTGCAGGCAGGAGTGGGCTGCCCTGTGAGGCGTGGAAGGCAGTGTGCAGCAAGACTTAGACAAATCCCGAACAAATACTGCAGAGAGCAGTTAACAAAAGTCGTGATCTCTTAACGCTTTTGGCAAATTATCTCTGTAATGTAAAGAGCTGTGGAGGTTTTGGGGCTGAACATACTTAATTTAGTCTGTTTCCTTTCATCACTCATTCCATATGCCTTTACCCACCTTTTTAAAAATTGCTTTAAAATTAACACATTCATTGTACAAATGAGTAGTATTCCATACACCATGCAGTGTCCGCTGACCAAATGAACCACTCTCTAAGCTCCCATTTGCCTAGCAGGATTCCTGACGCCCAGATGAGCGGTTTGGAGAAGCGAGGTCACTGAAGCAAGTCTTGGCAGGTGTCTGCAGGGTCCTTCCGCAGAACAGGGGGCTGTGGTGAAAGTGGGTGTCTACTTGCCAGGCAGGCCACCTGTCCTTGGTCCCATAGCCATCCTAGGAGATGTGTATGACTAGGAGTCAGAAAGCTGTGCCCTGACCAGAAGTTGCTCTTCTCAAAAAACCTAAAAAAAAAAAGGTGATTATTGTGAGTAGTTCTGGATTTTATTTTTAGCTAATTGCAGCCAGCTATTCCCTCACCTGTAGGCTCTTAAGTTTTTTTTTAATACAACTTACATTATATAGCTCAGACTGACTGAACTACCTCAGAAGAGCCCAAATTGGTGATCCTCCTGCCTCTGCCTCCTGAATGCTGGGATTAAGGTGTGTGCCACCACATCCAGTCCTGTACACTTTACTTTGGTATTTTTCTTTAGGTAATTTACATCAGGTGGGGTTGGGACATACTAGGCCTTTTGAATGTCTGCCTTTTCCTTGTGGGGAAAGTACTAGGTATGAACTGGACTTAGGACCACATGCCTGAAATTCCAGCTCTTGGTTGGCTGAGGCGGGAGGATTGTTGTGAGCTCAGGATCACCTTCCTGGGATATTAGTTTTTACAGTAAGAAAAAAATGCCAGGTAAATACGCCTGAATGCGTATGCACACATTAATAACCTGTTACATTATGCAGGTTTGCTTACCTGCTTTACCATAACAATAACTGCCTCACTCTTTGTCCCTTCTAGTAGTGCTCCCTGGTGGCTGCCGGTTCAGTTCCCTAATATACCGGTCACCACTTCGCAGCTTTTGCTCTGACCAGCAGGGCAGCAGAGATTACCCTTGCACAGGAGCCTGGGGGATTCCCAGCAGTACAGTCCTGTATAACAGGGTAAGGACAGTTACCACATTGGATGAGGTGTCAAGGTTGCCCTCATAGGTTGCTACATCAGTAAAGATGGCTTGAGCCTTACTGTAGCAATGGGTGGGTCATGCTGTGAGGGGATTCAGGGTCAGCTCTTGAGAAACTTGGCTCCTTTTTTTAATCTTTAGGGCCCTGGGGGCCACTCTCCCTTTTCCCCAGGAGGTAGATGGCTACAGGAAGTGAGCATGCTAGCTCTCACTCCTGTCCCTTATACTTCCTTACCTCTCATTCTGAATAACTATAGATCCCACACCTTCTAAAGTGGTCACTTACATTTTACTTATGTAGGGCATAGCATAAAGTTTTAGACTGGTTGAAATTGCTGTATCTTTTCAATTTAAAGGTGCTTAGGCTTTTTTTCCCCCCAGGCAAGTTAACTAAAAGGTAGTGGTACATATAATTTTATTCCAGTCAGTGACACTTGTAGTTTTGGGAGCATTTTGCTTCTGTGAACAGCATGCGGAGGAGCAGCATCATGGCCAACTTTTTGTACTTGTGCAACTTCCTCTAGTTGGACAAATTCTTTTGATACTGCTGATTACTATGCCAAGGGCTAGACTGACTGCAGGATGACAGTGCATCTCGCGTTGGTAGCCTCCGGGCACTGAGCAGTTCCCTGGTGCTTCCTGAGTTGCAGCAGATGAGCAGATACTGCTTTTTTTACATTTGGGTTTCAGACTGAGTCATCTGCTTGGGCATCCAAAGCCTTCTAAGTTCAGGTGTGGTTACTTCATTGCACAGATGATAAAACTGAGGTTTCAGATGACCACCAGAGCCTTCTTGTTTCTTCGGAGGCTGATTTTATTTTTTTTCCTGGAATGTCAAAGAGGTTAGTTAGGTCCTTGTCAGCAAAAGCAATTAACTGAGACCTGGTGCTCTGCTCCGATTATGTTCTGGCCTACTTGGCCTTAGGATGTGTTGTGTGGCTGTAGGGTTCTTCCCCTCATGCACCTGGCCAAATGGAAAGGATCTTTTGATTTATTTATTTTTACTTGTTTATTTTTGGTAGTGGGTTTGAACCCAGGGCCTGGTGCTTGCTAGGCTGTGCTCAAGAGCTGAGTGATATCCTCAGATTTTTTTTTTTTTCCTTTTGAGACAGGTTGTCCAAGCTGATCTCTCCTGTCTCAGCCTCCACAGTAGCTAAGATTACATAGGCCTGTCACACCATACCTGGCTTTATTATGTGCAACTTAACTATCTTGTAATGCCTTTTAAAGTCTGTGTACATTAGGCCTCTCTTCGTAGTTGCCTGAGTTTGAGCAAAACATCTGTTTCCACTGAGCAGTAGTGTACTGTAAAATTCATAGCTTGGCTTCTCTGTCACTGAAGCACATAGGAAACTGTCTAGGACACCCATTGGAATTGTGCATGATGGAGAGTGCTGAGAAAGACAGGAGCAGTTCAGAGCAGGAATCCCGAGGTAAGATTTCCCTTCCACAGGCTGAGGAGGCTAAGGAAATTTTTAAATGAGGAAAAGAAGATCTTTATACATCAGCCATTTTACATTCTTTGCAGTGGGGGCTGGAGGTGAGACAGAGGTACCTAGAAAGAAACCCCCCATCATTCCCACTGACCCTCCCCCCTTCCTTTGTCCATCTATGAAAGTTAATTAATCCAATTACCATTTACAAGATGCTGTGAAATGTCTTTCCTAGAGGAAATGAATGGCCTCAGTTCTCGGCTTCCATCTTGGATCGAGAGGGAGAGTCCTGAGCCTCCACTTTGAATCTAATTTGAGAGTGCCCCTCACCTCTCTGTATGCCACATCACATTTAAGCATGTCTGACCTGGTCCTTGCACTGTTGCCAAGCCCTGAATCATGGTGGGCGCCAGCCTTTGGGAAAAGGTCAAAGTTCACCTGTTCTCACAAGGCCAGGCATCCTTTTCTGCCTGGGAAGGGAACTGCCCAGCAGGAGGATCCTGCCTCGCTGGACAGTGCCTGAGCTCTGGGATGGCTCATGTGTTGTTCATAACTTGTAAAATTCTTGGCTGCTTTGTCTCGGGCATGGTGGTTGGTTAGACACGTATCCTGGACTGCCTGGGCATGAGACTTGGCACTGCTACTCTGTTGAGTGACTTCATTCTCTGAACTTATGAAAAAGCAGGTTGATAATGAGCTCTGCTCTAAACTCCTAGTATCTCAGTTTTCCCATCTGTAAAATAGGGCTGGTTAATAGAACCGCGTGTACTATCAGGGGTTAAATGAATTAATGAAAATATGGTTAGACGCAGAATAGCACCTGGTGTATCCTAAGCACTGAAAAATCACTGTATAACACGAGGATTTATGTGTCTTGTCTCCATAGGGAGAAGGACCAGATGGCCTGGAGATGCCCTAGGGGAGAACCCTTCCTAGCTTATTAAGTCAGAGAAGTGAGGAGGCCTGTGGCCCAGAGATCTGAATCTTCTAGGCTGTAGAAGCAGCAGTAGCAGCACCGCCTGGAGGCTGGATTTGTGTGGTCTGTGGGCAGAATGCAGATGTGAGAGGAACTGAAGTGGGCATATTTGAATCATGGCTGCAGGGCCTAGAGGCCGGTGTGTGCTGTCTGCAGTTGTGGATATAAGGCAGCAAGGGCACTTGATTTCACTGGAAAGCCAGGGTGATGATGGACATACAAAGGAGGAATTTGTAATGAAGTATTGAGCTGTGCAATGGGAAGGAGGTGTCTTTACTTCTGCAGCTCATCCCCGGACACCCAGGTAACAATGGTAAGGTAAGGCAAGTTTCCATGGGCCTCTTCTGGGGTCCATGGGTGAGCATCTAGTTTCAGGAGGCTTTTCTGGAATGTCACAATCTGGCTTAGGAAGAGATGCTGTCTGTATTTCAGGCCGACTGGAAGTGGAGTGGGCAGCGCTAATAGTCCACAGGAAGGTGAGCGCTAGTTAATTATTGTTAGCCCACGGCTGCAGGGTCCATGTGGGCTTGTCTGAGAAGAGGGGACACTCTTTGTCTGGGCTGTTGTTGACACAGATAGGAGTTTTCTGAAGGGCTGAAGTCCAGCGGTGTCTGAGAGCCACCACTGGCCCCAGTGCGGATGAGAGTTGGTGTCCTTCAGCGTGGCCTGTGACCCACTGCCAGCTCCTGATTATAAACCCATCCTCCACGCAGAAGTCTCAGAGGTGGAGGACCTTCATGGAGTCTCCCATTCTGTGGCTCAGCTTTTTACCCCCCCACAAGGCCACTTCCCTTCTTTTGCCTGAGGTGAAATGTTGTAAGTAATTATGATTTTGAACAACATACGGAGGCTTTCCTGAGATTCTGGCTGCTTGGCCTCACAGCAATGGCCAGAGGCCAGTCAACTCACTTTTCTGGGTCAGGCCTCCCAGAGATTCGGACCACACCTACCCCCGGGGGTAGGGTGTGTGTGTGCAGAGAAATGCCACATGCTGTGCATGCGTCTCTACACTTCAAGGCTTTTATCGGTGAAACTGGAATTTGCATTTGCTTCCACACCTTACTATATGGATACATATTGCTTATAAAAATAGGGTAGGTTTCATTTTGGGAGATTTGGACATTTATACAACTTAGTTTGATCCCTTCCAATCCCCATCACCCCATTATGCATCCCTCCCCTAGTTGTACTTTTTGGTTTTTATTCCTATGCTATATTTTTTTTATATCCATTTCTTGCCCAGCCTTACGTCCCCTTTTCTCTCCTCCTTGTTTTCTTTATTTTTATTAGTGCTTGTTTGCAGCACATAATGGTTGCATTCATCATGAGGAGTTGGTACATGAATGTAACACACCTTAATTCCTCCCCTCCACCTGCACTCCTTCCCTGCTTCCTCCATCTTTTGGTTCACTTTCTTATATTGCAAAAGATCTGCCACCCTATTCCCTATTATTTTTATTTTGCTCTTTTATTTATAGTTTCTCTCATGTAAGTGAAACTATGTTATTCTTTTTTTTTTTTTGAGACAGGGTCTCGCTTTGTGGTTCAGGCTGGCCCTGAGCTCAGCCTCCAACTCACATCACAGCAATCCTCCTGCCTCTGCCTCCCGAGTACTGGGATTACAGGCGTGACCCACCACGCCCGGCACTGTGGTATGTGGTACTGGTTGCTGCTGGGCGTGAGTCTCCACGCCCAGTATTGTATGTGGTTACCGGGGAATCCAATCCGGGCCCTTGCGCTTGCAAGACAGGCACCGGAACCACTGAGGTACATCCCTGGCCCCTGAAGCTATATTATTCTTGTCTGACATTTCATTAAACATGATCTCATGGTGTTTCTGTTTTCCTATATAGGGCTCAAGATTATCTTTTACGGAAGAGTAGTACTCTACTGTGCATAAATGCCTCATTTTCTTTTTTTTTTTTTTTTTTAAGTTTTTTGAGACAGGGTCTTGCTTTTGTAGTTCAGGCTGGCCCTGAGCTCAACCTCAAATTCACATCACAGCCATCCTCCAGCCTCTGCCTCCCGAGTGCTGGGGTTACAGGCGTGAGCCACCACGCCCATGCCTCATGTTCTTTATTGATTCATCCGATGATGGACGAATGGGCCGCTCCAAAGACGTAGTTATGAACTCTGCTGTTATGAACATGGGTCTGCAGGTATTGCTGTAATGTCTTTAACTCTTTGGTGATGTCTCATTCTTTAAGGATGGTATCTAGAAGGGGAATAGGCAGCTGGGGCAAATGAAATTTCTATTTTTAGCTTTTTGAAGGAGTCTCCATATGCATTTCCCTGGCGGTTGTACCAGTTTACATTTTCACCAACAGTGTAAGGTAGAAGAGTTCTCTTTACCCTTTGTAACCTTGCCAGGATTTCTTTATACTTGCTTGTCTGCTTCCTTCTTTTCTGGCAGTTTTAGGGGATGAACTAGGACCTCACACATGGTATACAGCACTCCCACTGTGCTGCATAGCCCTCAGCAATTTCTTGATGATAGTGATTCTTTCTGGAGTAATATGAAATCTAGATGTTTTAATTTGCATTTCCTGAATTGTTAGGTAGGTGTAACATTTTTTCATGTATTTATTGGCCATTGCACTTCTCTCAGAAGTCTTTTTTTTTGGTTGTCCATTTCTTTTTTTTTGAAACAGGTTCTCGCTTTGTAGTTCAGGCTGGTCCTGAACTCAATTTTGAACTCAGCAATCCTCCTGCCTCTGCCTCCCCAGTGCTGAAATTACAGGCATGAGCCACCACGCCCAGGCGTGAGCCACCACACCCGGCACTCTGGTATATGGTATTGATCGCTGGTGGGCAAAAGTCACAATCCCTGACATTGTTGTATGTGGTTACTGGGCATCGAACCCTGGACCTTGCACTTGAAAAGCAGGAGCTGGAACCACTGAGCTAAATCCCTATTTTTTAATCTAAAAAATTTTGTTTGCAGTAGTAAGGATCAAACTCTGGGCCTTGTGCTTCCAAGGTAGTTGTGGTACCATTTGAGCTAAATCCTCAGCCTCCATTTGATTCTTGGTGTTATTTCTTATGCATCTGGGGCTCTGATCAGAACATCTTTCCTGTACCTTTTTTTTTAGGTTTCTTTGAGACAGGGTCTCACTTTGTGGTTCAGGCTGGCCCTGAGCTCAGCCTCAAACTCACATCATAGCAATCTTCCTGTCTGCCTCCCAAGTTCTGGGATTACAGGTGTGAGTCACCACACCTGGCACTGTGGTATGTGGATGCTGGTTGCTGCTGGGCGTGAGTCTCCATGCCCAGTATGGTATGTGGTTTCCCAGGGATCGAACCCAGGTCCTTGCGCTTGCAAGACAGGTGCTGGAACCACTGAGCTAAATCCCCAGCCCAGGTTTTCTGTATCTTCTGCTGCATTGATCCACCATGGTATGGTGCCAGTACCATGCTGTTTTTTTTTTTTTTCTTTAAATCACTGTAACTTTGTAATATAACTTGAAATCTGGAATTGTGATGCCTCCTGCTTCACCCATTTTGCCAACAAGTGTTTTAGCTATTCTGGGTTTCAGATAAGTTTTAGGATTATTTTCTCTAGTTCTGTAAAGTATTGGCATTTTGGTATTTTGGTTGGGCTTGCATTAAATGTATATATCACTTTTGGAAGTATGGCAATTTAAACAGTATTGGTTTCTCCTGTCCAGTATCAGGGATAACTTTATTGTCTTTTTCTTTTTAGTTTTTTGAGACAGCGTTTCTCCATAGATCAGGCTGACCCTAGCCCAGGCTAGCCTTGAACTCTCAGCAATCCTTCTGCTTCTGCCTTCTGAGGGCTAGGATTACAGGTGTGGGCCATGACGCTTGGCTATAATTTCATATTCTAATGTTCTCTAAGGTTCTTCTAGAGTCCTTATTGAGGTCATATACTTCACTAGTTAGTCTAATATTAAATATTTAACTTTTTTTGAAGCTTTGAATTATATCAATAATTTCTCAGTGGTTCATTATTGGTATACAGGAATACTTGTGTTCATTTCAATATCCTTTTAAGAGTCTTGGGATATTTTGAGCCTTCGGTGCAAGGGATCATGACATGAGTGTACAGGGATAGTTTGACTGCCACTTTCTTTTTTTTTTTAGGTTTTTTGGAGACAGGGTCTCGCTTTGTGGTTCAGGCTGGCCCTGAGCTCAGCCTCAAACTCACATCACAATCCTCCTGCCTCTGCCTCCCGAGTGCTGGGATTATAGGCGTGAGCCACCACGCCCGGCACTGTGGTATGTGGTACTGGTTGCTGCTGGGTGTGGGTCTCCACACCCAGTATTGTTATGTGGTTACC
>PVIR01011649.1:0-46605 GCA_004026965.1 Petromus typicus
CCTCAACTTTTATATTCTTTACTCAGATGAGTACTTAACGTTTGTTTCATATTCTCATCTGTATACACTGATACTTTTTTCTTTGAACTATGACAAAATAACAGGCGTGATGTTCCACTCACCTCCTCAGTACTGTATTTCCAAATAATATGAAGATATTCTTAGCACAGTTAATCCAAGTCAAGACATCTTAAAATACAGTTGTAATTGCTCCCTATTTGCCCAGAGATATATTACATGCTTTGGGTGTGTCTCTTCATTTGAATAACTGTCCAGAACAGTTATCTAGATCCATCATATATTTCTTTGTCACAGGCCTAATGAGCCATTTCTGCAGCTATCCCTTGTTTGCTTATAATGTTGCCTAGAAACTTATATTCAGGTGAAAGAACCTAGTGTGGCGGTGGTGGTGTGCTGAATACTTTTAAAATTCAGTCCAATCCAACAGTAATTTTCCTAGTCTGTTCAAAAGTGGGATTCATTGATGTGGTTGACAATTGTAGATGAAGTTCTTGTGTCGCAATAAGCGACCATCAGTAAAAATGGAGAAGGTCAAACACTAGACTAAAAATTTGCTGTCCCCAAAGAAACTTCTGTAAATTCATAAACTCCTTTTGGAATCTGATAGGTAAGGAAATTTAGCTGGAGATATGAAAATTGGCTTCAGAAGTTAATTTCAGAACTAGTGGGGGGTTTTGTTTTAAAGGCTAAAATCTTTGGGTAACAGATGCCTTCATGTGCATAACACGGGGACTCTAGTATTACATGTCCAGAAGTGTGTATGTCCTTATTTCAGGAAGTTCATGAGTTGCCATAGAAAAGTAAGAAATTAAAGGGAAGAGTTTGGTTATCTTAATCCAAAGTAAGCTGAATTTAGAAAAACCTCATTTCTTTTCGAAAATAACTAGATGTTGATTTCTTTGGCAATGTCCAGAAATGATTAAGTAGAACCAAAGGAAGTTTTACTAGATGTTTCATGTTCCACGCTTTCATTACTCAGTCCATCTTTGTTCTGAGAGTTACTTAATTTCTTGGATGTAGGGAATATTTTTGAAGCTGAAGTCTATCTTGGGATCAGAAGTGCTTTTATACTTGGATAAAGCCATTCATACAAATTTCAAACCACAGGTTTGAGTGTGTTGTCTGAAGTTAACTGCAACCTTCAGAACAAGCTCGAGGTGGGCAGCCTAACCTGTCCTTACTCTCAGCTTGGCCTTTTTGTTCTGCTTTCTGTGACAGATCTTTTTTTTTTTTTTAGGTTTTTTGAGACAGAGTCTCGCTTTGTAGTTCAGGCTGGCCCTGAGCTCAGCCTCCAACTCACATCACAGCAATCCTCCTGCCTCTGCCTCCCGAGTGCTGGGATTACATGTGTGAACCACCATGCCCGGCACTGTGGTATGTGGTACTGTTTGCTGCTAGGCGTGAGTCTCCTTGCCTGTATTTTATGTGGTTACTGAGGATCAAACTCTGGTCCTTGGGCTTGCAAGACAGACGCCGGAACCACTGAGCTAAATCCCCGGCCCCTGTGACAGGTTTTTGTGCATGTTACTACTTCAGCATAGACTTCATTGATAACCTATTCTGTGTTGTGAACTGGCTCTAACATGGATACCTTTCTCACACCAGAGATAGTTTGTCACTAAGGAATTTCCCAGTCTCGGGCACTGGAGTTGGAATTGGGAAGGTGTACCTAGTGTCCATGCATTGTGCTGATCTTGTTTGTATATTTGGGCCATGTAGCAAGTTAATAGATTGCTTCTCATTACTTAATTATAAGTTAACCAAAACACCCACTCCACTCTACCACCTTTGCGAAAGGGCATCTCTGTGCAGCTCAGGCTGATGTGAACTTAGAGTGATCATCCTCCTGCCGGGCTCAAACCCGCATTCTAAGCCAGTGAGCTTTAGAGCCTTCAGTGATAACTGGCTGGCTGTGGTGCCCAGGCCATGTTGGCCACAACTATTACAGGCTCATTTGTTGGTGTTTCCCCCCTAGGTTTAGATGTAGAACTGAAGCAGCACGTCATGGTTTTCTGGGAAAGGCTGCCACCCTGCTTTGTGCTGCTGCTTTCTGCCCTTGGCAGGTTGCTTTATTGCCCAAAGTGTGTGCTGGAGTTGCACATTTCATGTCTGGATTCAGAAGGATATTGACAGTTGGGCTCCTCCAAAGGAAGTCTGTAATTCATTCCCTGTAGGGCAGAGTGTTGGCTAGGAATTCAGAAAATAGAAGATAGGAGGACAGCCATATCTGCCAGGAAGATTGTACCAACAAGACATTTACAAAAACAGAAGAATGCTCTAGAGCAAGAATCTGCATTTCAGAAATAAGTGAACAGGCCAAAGAAGGGAAATTTTGGAAGACCCAGAAGGTGAGCTATGACTGGGAACCTAGATTTCATCCAACTATTAAATTTTTTAATTATTTGCAAGATAACCCTTTACAGAATATTCTAGATCTAGAGGTTGAGATTGACAAGCAACAGTATATAGTCATTAAAGTCATTTCAGGGCCGGGGATTTAGCTCAGTGGTTCCCGCACCTGTTTTACAAGCGCAAGGACCTAGGTTCGCCGGTAACCACATATAATACTGGGCGTGGAGACTCACCCCAGCAGCAGTCAGCACCACATACCACAGTGGTGGCTCACACCTGTAATCCCAGCACTGGGGAGGCAGAGGCAGGAGGATTGCTGTGATGTGAGTTGGAGGCTGAGCTCAGGGCCAGCCTGAACTACAAAGCGAGACCCTGTCTCAAAAAATCTTAAAAAAAAAAAAAAAAGGAAATTCCCCTCAAGATTTAGCTCAGTGCTTCCAGCATCTGCCTTTCAAGTGCAAGGTTCCAAGTTTGATCCACATACCACATGGCACAATGCTGGGCATGGTGGCTAACATCTGTAATCCCAACACTTGGGAGGCAGAGGCAGGAGGGTTGCTGTGGGTTTGAGGCTGCTCTGGCTACATAGTTCAGTGCCAGCCTGAACTACAAAGTGAGACTCTTGTCTCAAAAAAAAAAAAAAAAAAAAAAAAATTCCCGCGACTGCAGTTTGCCCTTTTGTAGCACATGTGGCTGCAGAAGTTTGCCAAGTGCTATTCTGGTTGAAATGTTTCCCCATTTCTGGGTCTGGCTACCACACTTGGTTAGTTTGAGCCCTTCTGTAATCACAGCTTCTACCTTCTGATCCTTGGCGTGGAGGTGTCCAAGTTCCTCAGGAGCAATCTTAACACACATCATCCAAGCACCTTTTTCCCATTGTCAGGGTTTGGTTTTGTTTTTTGATTGTCTACAAGCACTGCTACTACTACTCTAGCAGAATAGTGATTTGTTACGGATCACCTATCACACTATTCACCTCAAAGTGAATAGTGTCCTCAAACTACATGCTCTGTTACGATGGAAACACGGCAAGAGATAGTATATACACACAACAAGGGTGGGAAGGGAAAAGGGGTCATCCATAGTACGCAGTCCTTCACGTGGAACAACTTCCCAAATGGACATCACGTATCTGAACTGCCAACAGGAATATTTACCTGTTTAAAACAGGTGGACTTGAAGTGTTTCTTGTCTCTCAATAGAAGGCAGAGCAAAGCTCAAACTCAAGAACGCTCACTGATGTCATTAGTGTATCTCCTGCCTTGTTGCTCCCCAAGGCAGATATCAGAGTTTTGAACTCTAGTGGTAGCAGTTTTGTGAGTTTTTAAGCCTTTGAATTACCTTCCTATCCCTGCCCTTTGTCCGTTTTGAATTGAGAGCCCATTCGACTCCTGTTCAACTAATCCTACATTTTCGTTCATCACCTCAAACTTTCCCGTGTCCTTAACACATCACCAGCCTTTAGACTGACCTCAGAAGGACTCCTGCCTTTCTGCCTTGTTTTGAATATTCCCAGTAAAAGTTTCAGTCAGCTCAGTTTTAAGTTATCAGTGTAAGTCACAGGACCGGAGCTCACTTAATATTTAGTGAAAGGGGGGAAAAAAAGGGGCTTTTTCTGTAGACGACTGTCCTTGCCAGGGAAAGAATTGAGATTCAATTCAATGGGAGGTGGTGTGAAAAGGAAACTGTCCACACCAATTTGGTGACAAGGATCCAGTGACGATTTGTGGTGAGAAGGGGCCAGTGGTTGGCTTTCTTCACAGCCTAGATGGAGGAGGTAAGAACAGACGACTGAACAACAAAAGCAGAAGAAGTCATTAATTGTTTGAGAAAGGTATTTTTAATAGTTGAATAAAACACTAAGCCCCATTTTAAATGTTCAGTTGTGTTACACAAATTGGTCACTAGGAGGCGTCAGTTCATCAGCTAGTAAGGCAGAAAAGGCAGCCAGACATCCAAGTCCAAAGGTCTGAGTTGAAAAAAAGTTCACAACTAACTTTGTCACTCTGATTATGGATTTGGTTGCACTTATATACTGATGGGGGTGGTGTGACATTTTTATACAGCAGTGGCTTTACTTAACCTTTCCTGTATTCAGGTCTCACTAAGTTCCATTAAATCCTTGTAAAGAAGTAGTTGGCTATTTAAACGGTCAAGTACAGTTTCATTACTGCTTACTCCTACTAGACAAAAGGATGCTATGTGGGAATTAATTTACATGGCATCTGTGGACTATTAACAGCAGTTATGAATCAGGCTTGGCATATGTAGTATGTATCCATTTAAAAACAGGCCAAATATATACAGAGTTTTCATAATCTTGTGGGATTTTTTTTGTTTGGTTTGTTTTTTGATTTTTTTGAGACGGGGTCTTGCTTTGTAATTCAGGCTGTCCTTGGACCCAGCAATCCTGCCTCTGCCTCAGGAGTGCTGTGAGTCACCGCGCCCAGCACTGTGGTGTATGGTACTGACTGTTGGTGGGTGTGAGTCACTACTCCCACCTTTGTTCATAATTTTGTTTAAAAAGGTGGTTTATTGGAAATGACAGCATTTTAAGAAATGTACTGTCTAAGGTAACAGTTTTCTGATCAAGCTTCAAATATCTACACCTGAAACAATGATTGTTGCCCTCTGAAGGAGTTTAGGCATAGATCCTAATAGGCTGAAAAGTAATAGTGTAGGAAAAACAAAAGCGAATCGGGTGGTTGCAGTGTCATCAGGACAGGCTACATGGAGAAGGTGAAATTAGAGCAACGATTTACATGGGATGGGAATGACTGCTATGTTGAAAAAGAACAAGGGT
Organism: Petromus typicus; assembly: GCA_004026965.1. Classification (NCBI taxonomy): domain Eukaryota; kingdom Metazoa; phylum Chordata; class Mammalia; order Rodentia; family Petromuridae; genus Petromus; species Petromus typicus. The sequence goes on from PVIR01011649.1 coordinate 5,177, forward strand.
AAATCAGACAAATTATGCCATTACAGCAGTCCAGAGGTAAAGGTGATTAGGGTCAGGTTGGTAATGAAGGTAGTAGGATCCGAAGCTGTAACCAGTGAGAATTCCTGGCTAACTGCAGGCTTAGGTATTGGGAGAAAGATTAGGGCAAGCAGGCATGCTCCTAGCACACTGGCAGTCCTAGGCAGGAGTATTGCGGAGATACTGTTCATTTATTTGCAACTTTGTTAAAATATGTCTGTTGCCTCTGTCTAACACATTCTTTTAGAAGAACCTGGAAATGGGCTTAATTTATGCCAGAAGGTAACTTGTGAGCAGATCTGATCCTCAGCCCCAGATCCACCTTCTTTATTCCCTTCTGCTCTGAACTAAGAGCCTCTGCACATCATGTGGACGCGGTAGCCTATGTCAACATCAAACTAGTTGGCCCCATAACATCCCTGTACATGATGGAACTGAATTCTGAGGGACAGTCTGGAGCCCAGGCTGTTGAGCGATTTTAGAATTACTAGGTCACTGTGAAATACCCAATAGAAAATTCTGAGATTTAGTTTCTAGTTAACGAGTGCTTCTGCAAAATTACTGCTACTCTTGACATTTTCAGATTATTCAGAAAGCATTTGCTGTATTCTGGCAAACTTCAGAAGGCCAGGTAATGCGACCCTTGAGTTCTAAGAAAGCAGCGTGGCCTTCCAGTGTACATTCCTTTTTTTTTTTCCCCAGTCAAGCTTACATTTTTCTATCTGAAATGCCTTTGTCAACTCACCTATCGCCAGAGACTGAATTATGAATTTAAAGGAAGTCTCTTTTCCAAGTGAGTTAAAGAATGTCATTGTTTCAAGGATGAACAGCTGGCAATGTAGAAATTCTCTGGAATGCTCAGTTCTAAAGACAGAAAAGCAAAACGCGATGATCTACTGTCTTTGTCATATAGAATTGTATATCTTTTACTTTTCATAATCTTACTAGAAGTCAAAACACTTCTTAGAATAGCCTTCTCGCAAATGGACTTTTAACTGTGACGGGCCTGGTGTCCGATCAGGTGTAGTTTCTTTGGACTCGACTCCAGAAACTGCCCTATTTCGTCAGACCTTGTTACTTAGATTCAGGACTCCAGGGTGAGGCAGGATGGTAAGTTTGAACTCAGGCTGGGCAGTTAGCAATTTAGTGAGACTCCTCTAGAGAAACGCCTGTTTCTCATTGCATGGAATTAGATTCAAAAAACTTTGAGAAAGGAACTTGGTATATAGTTCAAACTGGCCTTGAACTCACTAAGTAGCCCAGTCTGGCCTTTAACTTGACTGCCCTGTCTCGGACTGCTGAGCGCTGGGATTACAGGGGGGAGCCCCACGCCTGTCTAAATATTTGAATTTTTTAACACAAAGGATTTAACTCCTACGTAAGTCTCTGAACTCTTCTCTCACTTTCTTTTCTCTTTAATGATTTCCTGGCCATTTAATGAGATGAAGAGCTAAACTCTTTCCTCTGTGGACATAGTAGCAGTCTTTTCTCTTACCCTGGCCAACCTGTCTACCTTAATTTATTGCAGTTATCCGCGTCTCCAGGGTCAGTCCATATGTGGGCTCCTTGTTCAATGAATGGCTTACCCTAACGCTAGACTTCGGTTTATTTACATAACCCTTTTCTGTCCTCTTTAAAAGTAGGAGGGAGATGGGGGCGGGGGGTGGGGGGAGACTCTACCTTCCTCGAGTCACAAAAATTCCAAGAGAGATTTGGTCCGATAGACCTTAGTAGAAAGGGATTTTCAAGGCTGACCAGGCGTCTGGAGGGCCCAGCTGTGCTTTGAAATGTGGGACTTTGGCTCCGGCCATTACCCGGGGTGTAGTTAGCTGAGTAGCTCTTTTTTAAAGGCACTACAGCCGTACAGTCGGGTCAGGGAAGAAGCAAAAGAGCTTGAGGTGGAGGACAAGTCCAGGTGGAGGACATCGGCTAGTGCCCGAGCGCCCGCAGCGAGAAAGACGCCACCTGAGGCGGGCCCGCCTCCCGCTCTTCCCACACTGGACGAAAGGCAGCCCTCGGTGCTCCAAGAAGAGCCACTAAATGGCCACAAACAAGAGATGTTCCCTCGGCCTTTGTAAACTGAGATGTTCACGAACGGGACAGGGGAGCTCTTTGCAAGAGACAGCGGCTCGCGATCGTCAGTCTACTTTGCACACCAGAGCCCAGGGCCCGCGGCACCTCAACCCAGCAGGTCCGAGGTCGGAAGGCATCGCTGTGTTCCGGGCGCTGCGCTTCCCAGCCTTCTCCTCAGTCTGTCAACAGAGGCCCCCAGGCAGGGAGAGGCGGGACAGCAGGGAGGACCTTTCAGCACTCCAGCGTCGGCATTCGTCGCTAAGCAGCCGGGGAACCCTCTCCTTGCCCAGCAGAGAGAAGCGGAGTTCCTAGAGCTCAGCTCCTACCGCCTCTCCGTCGCTAAAGCGCGGAAGTGAGGGGGCGGGGTGGGGGCGAGGGGCGGGCTCGGCGGGCGGGGCGGGGGCGGGCTCGGCGGCGCTGGGAGGCCCCGCGTTAATGAGGCGCGCGCCGGCCGCCGAGCGCCTCTCGGAGCTGGGCTTCTCCCCGCGGCGCGGGCGCCGGGAGCCGCCTTTTCCGCTGGGTGTCACTCGGGGGTGGGGAGGATGGCCCATTCATAAGCGCCGCGAGGGGGCCCGGCCAGTGCCCTTCAGTGAGCGCTCGCACGAGGACGGCCGAGGCCGGGCGGCTCGCGCCTCCGGGACCTGGTGGCGCATTGGGACGCGGCTGCAGCTCTGCCGGGACCCCGAGCCGCCGCCGCTCCGCCTCCTGCGCGTCAGCCTCCTCTGCGCGCTCCGGGCCGGCGGCCGTGGGAGCCCCTGGGGCGAGGACGGCGCGCGGCTGCTGCTGCTGCCCCCGGCCCGGGCGGCTGGAAGCGGAGAGGCCGAGCCGGTCGGAGGGCCCCCTTATGCCGGGAGGATGCTGGAGAGCAGTGGCTGCAAGGCGCTGAAGGAGGGCGTGCTGGAGAAGCGCAGCGACGGGCTGCTGCAGCTCTGGAAGAAAAAGTGCTGCATCCTCACCGAAGAGGGGCTGCTGCTCATCCCGCCCAAGCACCAGCAGCAGCAGCAGCAACAGCCCGGCCCCGGGACACCCGAGCCGTCCCAGCCCAGCTGCCCCGCTGTCGCTGGCCTTGAGCCGCCGGTCAAGCTCAAGGAATTGCACTTTTCCAATATGAAGACCGTGGACTGCGTGGAGCGCAAGGGCAAGTACATGTACTTCACTGTGGTGATGGCAGAGGGCAAGGAGATCGACTTTCGGTGCCCGCAGGACCAGGGCTGGAACGCGGAGATCACCCTGCAGATGGTGCAGTACAAGAACCGTCAGGCCATCCTGGCCGTCAAGTCCACGCGACAGAAGCAGCAGCACCTGGTCCAGCAGCAGCCCCCACAGCCGCAGATCCAGCCGCAGCCGCAGCCACAGCCACAGGCTCAGCCGCAGCCCAAGCCTCAGCCCCCGCAGGTCCACGCGTACCCGCACTCGCACCCGCACCCGCACCCGCACGCGCATCTGCACCCGCTCGCGCACCAGCACCAACCGGCGCACTCCCAGCCGCTGTCCCAGCCGCACGGCCACCGGCTCCTCCGCAGCACCTCCAACTCCGCCTGAAGAGGGCAGCGCTCGGGCAAGATCAGGTAAGGGCCTCGCCGCTCAGGGGCAGCGGGAGGAGCGGGGCGCGGGCTCGGAGGAACAGGACGCTGCCCGCCGTCCAGCTCCCGAGCGGACGCGGGAGAAGCTCTGTGCGTTTCTGGGCAAAGAAGACAACCGGAGCCGAGAGAGGCTCGGCAGAGGGAAGACCGCCCTCCCCACCGCCCGGGCCGGGGGGGCCCCTCCGCGCCCCTTTTCCGTGTCGTTGGGCCCGGCCCGACCGGAGCGACGCGGTGTCCTGAGCGCTCTGTCCTCAAGCCTGACCCGCGGAGAACTGGGACTTGGAGGATTCTGAGCCACCTTCTTCACTCAGTGTCATTTCTTTCCAGGTTTTGAGGACATGATGAAGTGGGACGAACACGGTTCTGTTGTCTTCACTTGGATCAAAAACAAAACAGTCTCCCCGCCCAGCGCCAGATCGAGTAGTCTGAGCCTCACCTGACTGATAACTTGCGATTCCTTAGTTTTCTGCATATTCATCATCACCGTGCAGGAAGCGATTCTGAGTCGAGAAGACTTTACTTATGAACCTTTGAGAGGGTCTTATAATATAGTGAACCTTCCAGGAGCGATGATGTACTGTAATTTTATTTTAATGTATTTTGGTTTATGATTATTTATTAGTTTTTTTTTTTAATGTTTGCTCTAAGACATTTCTGAATGTAGGCCATTTTCCAAAAGAGAAACTTTATTTTTAAAAACCTATTCCGTAGTAAGTTCTAATCTTGGGAAAGAAATAAGGGCGGTGGCGGGGAACACGTTAAGGTTTTACTCATATTCCTAAGGCATTTTCCGAAGAAGAGTTGACACTTTCATTGTTATGCCAGGAGGCTGAAATTAAACTCTGATTCTATTTTTTTTTCCTGTGAGGTTTCTTCCTTCAATATATACTTTGTATAAAAGTTTTTTTAAATTAAAAGCTCAAAATTCTGTAATTATGATTATCATATAGCTCAAGATAATGCTTTTCAGAGGGAAGACCAGTAGTAATGAGACCTGCTTTCAAAATATTTAAGATAAAACCCGACTGAAAGCAAGATGATCGTGTCTGAATGTGTGGTAGAGCGTCTGAATATGTGTTGGAGCTTCTATCGTCTGTGTGAGGGTTTAATACGAGTCCTTTTGGGGCTAGATGGATAGCGTAGCATGAGAGTATGGAGCTCTGAGTCTTAACCCCAAACACAAGGAGAAAAAAAATGAAAAGGCAAGAAAATAAATCCTTTTGCCTGACTTGTGAATATGAATACAATTCAGTTCCCAATCGTAGTGGAGAGAAAGAATAATTCAGTTTGTGTGAGAGTATTTGTGCCCTTTCCCAGACTAGAGTATCCTCCACCAAGAGCTTTGTACACTTGACTTGAACCATTTTTTCTGATCTGTTTACTTTGTTCTAGAAGAACACTGAATAATCGTATAGTTTAAAATACAGTTTGTAAATATATCAATGGACTAGGAATCATAATTTTATTCCCACATAGAAAATAATGTTTATCTTAGTAACAGGCTCTTCTCTATTCTGTGAGGAATTTGAGGGATATGTTTCCTAAGGTTAGCTAGGCTCAGAAATTGAAATAAGGAAGACTGGATAAACAATGGATTTTCAGTAAGAAAACAACCCCAGCCTTGTTTTAGCAGTTACTTGTTCCGGAGGCCAAAGAGAATCGGGGGAGGATGTGCTTTTAAAGGTAGAACAAACCCTCTTCTGTGTGAAATCAAAAGGATGTAAGACTCCTCAAGGCAGATGCTACTGCAGTTTAAAAGAGCAGTAGATGGTAAATGATTCCCAGTTCTCTTGGGGCTGAAAATCACTTCCGATCTGCATGACTTTACGAATGGTTCTCTGTTTTTCCTTGTCTTTCACAGTATTGGTCAGTTTTTTTCCCCATTCAGATTGAACTGGTCAAGCCAGGTGTGGTGTGGCATACCTGTAATCTCATCACGGTGGGAGGCTGAGGCAGGAGGAGGGCAAATTTAGAAAATTAGAGACCCTGTCTCAAATTGAAAAGTGAAAAAGGAGTGGTGCGTAGCTTGGTATGGAGGCCCTGGGTTCAATCCCCAAGTATGAGGTGTGGCGGTGGGGTGGGCGGACAGTGCTGGTTACTATTAGATTACTGCTGAGGTGCACAGTTAATTGAGACAAAAATTTCAATGAAATTTAAATGATGACACTTTGAAGTAATTCTTATCCAAAAAGTGGCAAGGGGAAATTAAAACTTAAGCAACTGGCAAATAAAACTGGAGTCCTACTTTCAGGGTGCTGGTTATGCTACAGATGGGAAAATTACCAGGATTCTTTTTTTTTTTTTTTGAGACAGGGTCTCGCTTTGTAGTTCAGGCTGGCCCTGTGACATTGTTGTATGTGGTTACCAGGGATCAAACCCCGGCCCTTGCACTTGCAAGGCAGGCTCCAGAACCATTGAGCTAAACCCTGGGCCCCTTGTGTTTTCAAATACAATATGTATATGTGAGAGCTTAGAGAGCCAGATTGAAAAATTTCTTAAATCCAGTCTGCTCTGGCTTCCTGAGAACTATGCTGTATTTTTAAAGGAATGCCTCATAGTATTGTAGTTTTAATACATGTAGATTATAATAATCCAAATTATTCTACAGCTTTCTAATTAGTGAATTAGACTCTTGTCTAATCTCTTTTAAACTCTTGTTATAAACAGAAAATTCATGCCAAATACTTTAAAAATTAAGATCAATGTAGATTTGTAGAAATGTATTTTATGTTGTTATATACAGCACAAGATGATCTGATTGTTGCAAAAACATACCCAAGTTCTCTCTTGGCTGTTTGAAGCGTTTTTCTTTTTTCTCTTTTTGAATCACATTTGCCATGGCTCTTAATCAGCTGTTGCCAGGGTTAGAGTCCTCTCTCTCTCTCTTTATTTCTTTCTTTTTTTCTTTCTTCCTTCCTCTCTCTCTCTCTCTCTCCTACTCTCTCTCTCTCTCTCTCTCTCCTACTCTCTCTCTCTCTCTCTCTCTCTCTCCTACTCTCTCTCTCTCTCTCTTTCTTTTTTTTCTTTTTTTTTTTTTTGGTGGCCCTGGGAATGGATTCAGTACCTTACCCTTGCAGCAGGAGCGGCGCCACTGAGCTCCGTCCCGCCTTGGATCATGGTGTCTTGTTCGTTGGTCTGCTGTAACATTAACAGTGAACTGACAATCTTTATTGCTTTCTGGTTTCAACCTATCTTAACATTTATCTGGGAAATTTTAGAAATTAAAATAAAAGTTAGGATGGCTTTTTTTATGGTTTCAATAACTCTGAAATTATTATGGCTTAATTATTTTTTCCAGAGCAAAAAACCAAGCATGCTCAACAAAATGAAACAAAATACAGATGCACATCACTGAATATCTCAGTAGCTCCTACCTGGCTTATAAGAAAGTGAGACAAACCCTAAGGTACTAGGAGGCCTAACCAGTCAGCTTTATAGAAAAAGATAAAAATACTTTCAACCCAAGAATAAGAATATACATGCAGGTGTAATAGTCTACCCCTTAAATAAACATAGAATGTGAGAGTTGAAAAATTGAAGACATGTCCCATATAGCAACTGAACTTTTGTCCTTGAACTTGTATTGGCACCCAGCCTCCTACACAGTTGGCTCAGTAGCTCCTTGTTGGGAGAAATGAAAAAAGGAAGAAAATGTGTCCTTTTCAGCAGCCAAGAGGTTGTTTCTCTTGCCTTACTGAGTGCTTCCCCTTCCTCGCTCCCATGTTCCTGAGAGCAGCCAGTCTTGGTCTGGGCTTACATTGCGAAGCTCCTTAAATGTACTTTCTTAGCAGAAACACACTGAGATCCACTTGTGCCCAACTAGGAGCATTGCAGTCACAGAGTCAGTGTCTGTAGGGAGCCCTTTCAAAATGAAGGCTTTCATCACTGAGCAAGCGGAGACTCTCTATTCACGTAGGAACCAAGCCAAATTTATTATTTCACTTTATGTATTTTTCCAATGATGGTTTAAAAAAAGAGGAGAAAGAAACCCAAACAGAGCACTTTATGCGTTGCTTAAAGGAGTTGCTCTTACTTGTAAACACTGCACAAAGTCTGGTTTCAGTTGAAAGGCTGCTTTAACTCTTGGCTGTCGTATCCCAAGTTCTCTGTCCTTTTTAAAAACCCTAATTTAAAATCAGATAGTGCCCGAGTTTAGTGATATATGTGCTCAAACTCATCACTTGCTTTCTGTGCCTGGGAGAGTGATGTGATTTGGTCAGGCTGTGGGTGCTGACATGTCCAATAGCAGGTGTAGAAAGGCCTCGAACTTCAGTGAACATGGAGCAGTTTCACAGAACAGTTCTGAGGGAAAGGGTAGGCCTGTGAGCACTTGCTGATTCCTTTTTGTATTTTTTTTTTTATGAGTACAAAACTTATTGGCTTTTACTTTACCAATAAATACCCTCAGAAGAATGTGTTTAGGTTTGGGCATTGTAGATATTGATATTGAATTCATTAGTGATTCAAGAGAAATACACCTGTTTACCTAAGATCTTTATATAATAGAAATGTGTTGAGCAAGTTTTTAGGAACTATTTTCTAAATTCTTGACATGGTTTTGAAAAGGGACTTTTTGATCTGCAGTGTTGAATAGCTGGTCTAGATTTATAAAATACTGGGTCACAAGGTGATCTGTTCAGTAGAGTGTAAAACCCACAGAGCTTTCTTAGGTCATTCTTGGGGAAGGGTATCAATCAGCAGTATTGCACCTGCCTAGCATGTGCCAGGTTGTGGGTTCGATCCCCAGCATTGCAAAAACAAAATGAAAAGGGCCTCCTTGCCCAGTGAAAGATTTTCTGGACATGAGAAACATTTAGGTAAAAGCTGACATACTGTCCAGTGCTTTGAAACTGGCCTGCTAGTGATTGGATGGACGATTGGAAAACAAGTTTTTAAAGAAAGATAAAATTGTTTTGTGGCATTCCATAGTCAGCCTTCTACTTCAAGTTTCAGAATATACACATGTCAGCTTCTGGAAAGCAAGAGCCACTGTGTCCAAAATGCTTTACCAACCATTACGTTTGTGAACTTTAACAGTGCGGTCAGAATTTGTGTAAATATGTCTCTCAAATGATTTTGCGAAGATGTGACTTATTTTTTATATTTTCAAAATGCATTCCATTTCAAATAAAGTATCCATTGAGACAACTGAGCCGTGGACCTTTTGAAGGCCTCATTCACCTGACATACTGTATTCCTTGGTGACCTAAGTTCGAAAGGCATTAGCTGTTGAAAGGCCCATAATCATCCTGGGAAGAGAAAGACCATTTATGAGGTTAGAGATTAGTTAGGAATTTTGGAGACAGAAATTCACTCATCTTTGATTAGCTTTCAGAATACTAATGAACTTGAGCTGAATTTTCCATGGGGCGCACAGAAGACGAGATCTAGTTCCTCATGGATTATCTTGAAGGCAATTTTCTCTTGGGTTTTAAATCTCTTGGGGGTGTAAAGCTTTGACATAAGAGAATTATTTTTCAAACAGGTATTTGTAAAGCTCCCTATTTTATGTTGGAAAAAGAAGACGAGCTTGATTCTCTAAAGAAAAACAGAATCGCTTTATTTCTACAAACTATATTGCCATCTAAATGACTTTAAATCTCAAAAGACTTTAAAATCGGAACTTTGAAGGTATTTTTCTTATCCTTTAGCGTAGTGTTACATTGGCCACTTTATTATTCTATTCTCTCTCTTTTAAAAATTTTTTTTGGTATGAGGGATAGAACTCAGGTCTTTGAGCTTGCCAAGCAAGCGCAGTCCACTGAGCTATATCCAGGCTCTTCTTCTTTTTTTTTTTTTTTTTTGAGACGTTGAGACAGGGTCTTGCTTTGTAGTTCAGGCTGGCCCTGAGCTCACTATGTAGCCCAGGTGAACTTGGAACTCACAGCAATCCTCCTGCCTCTGCCTCCCAAGTGCTTAGATTATAGGTGTGAGCCACCACGCCTGGCATGTAGTATGTGGTACTACTTGTTGTTTGGCATAAATCTCCACACCCTGCATTGTTTTATGTAGTTTCTGGGGATCCAACCCAGGCCCTTGCACTTGCAAAGCGGGTGCTGGAATCAATGAGCTAAAAACCCAGCCCACTCCCTTTATTTTTTTTAAAAGAAGTAAAATCAGAAGTTAAAGGGACGTCAGGGACAGTGTGTCAAGTAAACTTATATAGGAGGTAATCATACTGGGTTGGTAAAAGGCAGAATTTAAGAGTCCTACTGCAGGAGTTCAGGCCATTGTTCCACTGTGAACTTCTATGTAGATCGTGAATTATGTAACTTCTTGGAGGTTTAATGTCTTTTCTATGAAATGGAGTTAATGAATGTACTTACTTCAGAGTTGAGACAATTTAATAAGTTAATGCACATGGAAGTGCCTAGAGCAGTGCCTGACATTGCTACAAAGGGTTTTATGATGGTTTTGAGAGTCGTTATAGTAATATGAATATATAGTACAGGGTATTTTGAAGCTATGAATTGAATTTTCTGAGGTTTCATCACCTGTTTTAAATGGCTGACTAGTATGCTTAGCATGATGACATCCTTAGGTTTAATTTTTTTAAAGAAGAGGCTAAAAAATTATAGCACTATGATTTAATGACTATTTAAACTTGTTACTTTCAAGTCTTGGCCTATGTACTCATATATTTTAAATTATTTACAGTTACACCATCAAAATATGCATAGGGGGCTGTGGTGCTTCACTCAGATCTCCCCAGAGGGGAGACAAATGTGGGAGGGTCCGTCGCTGTCACTTCTCAGCGATGCTTTCCCCCGGATCGTTCTCGTGGAACATGGTCTTGCTCTAGAATATACCCCAACCTCAGAGGTGACACTCATCCATCGAGTGGACTAGGAGGAGTGCCTATGGGGACCAGGGACTCAGCACTGTCGGAAGGCTGCTCCAGCTACACAGCTTCCTGCTGAACTGGCTCAGGCCTCTCTCAACAAGGAGTTGGCCAAATGGTTCCAGTTTCTTCTGCTTTTCTGGCTTTCTCACAGGTGAAGTTCTCAAGAACACTACCCTCAGCCCATCTCTCCCCGACCTCCTGCCATCAAATTGCAGACTCTCAGAACTCTTTCTCAAGGAACCTTGGCTCTGACCATGTCTGTCTCTCATACGCTGTTGGGATTTCTGTACTAAGACTGCTGTTATTGGGAGGGAAGGATACAGCACAATGGTTAAACAGAGGCTTTACAGTAGTGGTCTCAGCTTGGAGCATCTTGTTCTCCAAGATACATTTAGCAATACTGGGGGACACTTTTGGTTTTCACAACTCTTGGGTAGAATAGATGCTGCTAAACATCCTACAATGCCCAGGAGGGCTTCTCACATCAAAGAATTATCTGTCCCCAAAGGATAATTATGCCAAGGTTGAAAATTTCTGCTTTTGAGTCAGATAGTCTTGTTCTTATTAGCTGTGTGTCCTTGGGTAAATCATATCCTTTAATTTAGTCTTGGTTTTCATGTGTAAAATGCAGACAATGATAATACCTGTTTCATGGGATTGTGCAACCAAAATTAGGGAGTTCACATGAAGGGCCATCTTGTTTCTGTCACAAAATAAGCATTTGGTAAACAGTAGCTATAATCCTCACTATTCTATTTCAAAGACTTAATTTTAATGATAACATTATATCCTATTGAATGATGTAATATTTCATTAATTGGTCCTATTGCCACAAAATGAGTTTCTGCTATTAGTCCTGCTGCCACACACATCTTCCCACATACATCTCTTTGGAAAGTGCCTATGCCGAAATTCTAGCTCTGCCTCTGTGTAGTCCTGTGGCATGAGGCACTCACTTCTTTTCCCTGAGCCTTCTTCGTCTGTACCTGTGTAGGTGGGAGTAATAGACTGGCCCACGAGGTGTGATTGTGAACATTGTGAGAAGCAGCTGTGCAACTTCCATGTGTCCAAGCCTCAGAGCCACCCTTGCTGACTAACCTACCTTACATTAAAGCATCATCAGAATGAAAGCACTGTCACTGTCTGAGTGTCATTTTAAAACAAATTAGCATTATGTCTTTCTATTGATACATGTATTCTGTGAGAGTATCCCCACACTCACCCCTCATTCCCATGTGGGGGACTGAACTCAAGGCCTGATACATGCCTGAGCCACATTCCCAGCCTTCATATTTGTGTTGTGATCCAAATAATTTGATTTTAAGGAAGAGGATGTTATTGTAACTAAAAAGGAGCATCAAATATTTCCTGATTCTTGTAGAATTTGAGCCAATAATACATCTATGTTCAAATGGAAGGAATTGTTTGAATGTAACCTTGCTGCTGTCCAGTTATTGACATGAGAGCCTGAATGATGAACTCAATGGCCATATCAATGGATTCAGCAAAATATCCTATTTGCTTTGCTGCTTTCTCATAGGCCCAGCTATATACCCTGACTGTCCATATTGTGTAAGTCTCAGGGCATGACTGTCCTGTGGTTCCAGCCTTACTACCTACAGAGTAAGCCTGGTATTGGGACATGACCACACATGCTTTTCACCCCAGTAGTCTTCCCAGAGGAAGGGGGTAGAGGATTTATATCAGGTCTGATTTTATCCTGAAGGGATAGTTAGTACCTGAGGACAGAAAATTCCATCTTATTATCTCTTGAGGCAGTGTCAGATTTAACTGCTTCTAAGAGGGAGTGGGTGTGAGAATGGTTTTCTCCCTACTACGACTTATTTGACATTTGTTAGATTCTGAAAACAGAAGCTGGAAAGAAGTCTATGTGGTTGTGCTGCACACCTTCTACCCTGCCCGAGTCACCTGAGAGCGTGAGTGACGCAGACTGACGTCTGGTGAGACTAGACATCCTGTACCTCCAAAGTACCTGGTGAATAAGTAAGCCACTGCTGTGCAGAAAGAAAAAGGAAATGACTCTTGGGGGAGTTTCAAAGCTTTAATTATGTCACTGTCTTCTATTGGTTTTCTCCTAAAGATTATAGTTCATACAGTTCTTTCCTGCACAAGCTGACAGTTGAGTTATTTTGCAAGTGTTTTGAACTTTGCCGTAGCAAATTCTAACCAGTAGTTCGGCTTACCTCGTCTGGGCTGACTCATTGTCTCCAGAGTGCAGATCATCTCTGTGACTCACGCAGCTAGAGGAGCCAAACTTGTAACAGTTTAAGACATAGTCTCCTTTTCTTCCCTCTTAAGCTGATAAAGAAATGTTAATTTCTACAACGTTGGCTGAACTACTTTTAAAAGTCCTTCCAAGTAACCCCATATATATTCCTTTTGAGTATGCGTTACCCCCTCACACACACACACACACACACACAGAGTTCTCTTGCTACTATACAGATTTCATGGTTCATCAAAGCTGCTTGGCCAGTTTTTGTGTGTGGGACCTGGCCCTTAAGGGTCTAACACAACCCTTAGCACTCCAAGCATCCTGTTCTGAGGTCAGCTCTCCGCCTGAACACCAGTTACAGAGCAGCGGCCCAGGAGGATACTGGGACTCTTCATCACTTCTTGTCATGGAGTTTCAGCATCATTTCTAGCAGGAATGCCTCCAGTTCAGTGGGAGAGCTGTTCAGTGACTTCCTCTTAGTTGCATCTGTAGCCATGAGAATGAATTTGAGACTTACTGCAGCACACTGACTCCATGTGCAGTAATTGTAATTCCTGCCAGAGGTTTAAATGAAGTTCCAGAAGCCTATAAAAAATGCCAGGTAGCCCCTGGAAGGCTTAGGTTTGTGACTGTCTTGGCAGCTGGTGAACCAGGGTTGACATTTGCTCCCTATGATTTTAGACGATAATATCTCTTTCCATTGTGGGGCACAAGTGTAGAGTTTGAAATCAGAGCTGATAGTGACATTTCAGGAATGCCAAAACATCACCCATGCCTCTCCATTTTACAGAAGAAAATGAACACAAGTGATATCAGTTGACTTAACCAATCGCACACTGACTTTTAAAGTCAATGGTAGGATTGGAACCTGAAGCCAACTCCTTTGATTTTTAATCAGTGTCCTTCTCCTGCATCACTTACTACATCTTAAGGCTTACAAGGCAGTTTATAAAATTCAGGATGATTTTTTTTCTGCAAATTACTGCTTGAAGCTTTGAGACACCATTCACAATCTTTTTAACATCAGAATAAAAAGGATTTATCACATTTTTTTGTCCAAAAATATAAATTTTCATTTTAATGGCATAAAACTTCTAAAAAGCATTATGGACATTGGGAAAAAAACTATTTAATTCTACAATTTTCAAAATGAAAATTTAATTTAGTCCTTTCAAATATGATCCACATTGGTTAAACAAAAACCTTACACATGTGGTGGATTCACAAACCAGAAATGTATTTTGAAATGCACATGTTTTATAATGTGATTGTTAAAATACATTCTTTTTAAAAAAATTGAAAATCATTCATTTAGAAAGTGGGTTAAAAAGCTGTTGGCATTTATTTTATCTCACGGTTCTTAAAATATTCATGGAATGTTTGCTTCCATGGTAGCTACTTGGTCATTCCTGCGATCTTGAAATTATCTGTGGACTTGAAAAATGTAGAAGTGATTTGAAAGTTTGTGGAGTTACATAAATGGGTCGGCTGGCCTGCCTTTCTGGCCTCTTTTTTTTTTTTTTTTTTTTAAGGTTTTTTGAGACAGGGTCTCGCTTTGTGGTTCAGGCTGGCCCTGAGCTCAGCCTCAAACTCACATCACAGCAATCCTCCTGCCTCTGCCTCCCGAGTGCTGGGATTACAGGCGTGAGCCACCACGCCCGGCACTGTGGTATGTGGTACTGATTGCTGATGGGCGTGAGTCTCCATGCCTAGTATAGTATGTGGTTACCGGGGATCGAACCTGGGTCCTTGCTCTTGCGAGACAGGCGCCGGAACCACTGAGCTAACACCCTGGCCCCTTCCTGGCCTCTTTGTGTAGGCGTCAAGGGAAGTGTTTCCTGCAAAAGTGTTGAGAATCACAGGTCAGTAGACATCCCCGAGATCCTGTGTGGTAAAACGTGTTGCTGCTCTTTCCAGAACCTAGGTGAAGGCCATTCGCAAACCCAAAATTAAATGGTAAAGAACAAGATTTACTTCTTTATTTAACATACCCAGGACACTGAAATCCCTTAAGCAGACACGTTTCCTCATGTGCTTCTTTCACTTAAAGGGTTCACTGTGAAGAAGCTTTCAGATCTCATGGAAGAAAGGGCAAGGGCCCCTGTGTGTTCGGGCGTCCAGTAATCTATTTTTAAATTTGAAATTATGTATGTGCTCAAGTGATGCCGATATTCCCCTAACAGAAAGAATGACCTTTTCCGGAGCTTCATTCATAGCACTTGGCGCCCTCCCGGAGTCACAGCACTTGTCACAAGGCAGCGGGTGGCCTGCTTGTTCTGAGGCAAGTGGTGACTGGGAGGGTGGATAGGGAGGACGCTGACAGCCTCTCTCTCAGATAGCAGATTGTCAGCATTCTTGACCCGGGCACTCCAAGAGCCTGGGAAAACACTTTGACTTCCATGTGGCTTTAAAATACAATATTCAATTGAATCAAATGCTGGGTAAAATGGGTTTTCAGCACAGCTTTTATGGGATTAGTTGGTTCTCTGTGTCCTGATTCATGACTGTCACTGTCATCATCAGCCTGCCCTCTTATCTGCGTGAGTTTAATTTGCATATAAAATCAGTTTCCTGACTTCAGACTTACAGCACACCAATGAACACAGAGGGCTGGGGTGTGAGAAGAAGCATGATTGTGAATTAAAGATATGGAATTAATCAATAAAATGGAGGGAGTGACTTGTGGTCAGGGAGTAGACTCCATCCTCCAGACGCTCCAGGTAAAGCCGGAAGGCTGCCGGAGCACAGCCAGTGAGGAAGAGATTTTGCAAGAAAATGGAAGGAACTTTCCAAAGCTTTCAATTCTTGCTCTTTCCCATGTATCAGAGAAATTTCTCTTCCAGGAGAAGAAAAAAATCTTTTCTCAGGATATAAGCTTCCCATGGACTTTTAAGACTTTGTTTTTTTTTTTTTTGACACAAGGTCTCACTTTGTGGTTCAGGCTGGCCTTGAGCTCAGCCTCAAACTCACATCACAGCAATCCTCCTGCCTCTGCCTCCCGAGTGCTGGGATTACAGGCGTGAGCTACCACGCCCGGCACTGTGGTATGTGGTACTGGTTGCTGCTGGGGTGAGTCTCCACACCTAGTATAGATTGTGGTCCCCGGGGATTGAACCCGGGTCCTTGAGCTTGCAAGACAGGAGCCGGAACCACTGAGCTAAATCCCTGGCCTGACTTTGGTTTGTTTTTAAGAAGTGATTAAAACATGATTATTTTCTGGAGATTTAGCTCAAGTGGTACCATGCCTACCTTGTAAACATAAGAGCCAGAGTTCTATCCATGATATCACAAAAAACAAACAAACAAACTCTCCCAAATTATTATCTATTTGGAAATAAAGAAATTTTTAGAGGAAAGGAAGTGAAGAATTAAGCTTTCCTTTCAAAATAATCAAATTATATAGTTAAACATGCATAGATTTTGGTATATTAATTGTGCCTCAGCAGATCTGTTAGTAAATGAATTACATTTTTTCCCTTACTTTTGGAGATGTGAAATTCCTTGAGATTTCTATAGCCTCGAATTCTTAAAAAATATTTTCTGGGGCCAGGGATTTAGCTCAGTGGTTCTGGCGACTATCTTGCAACCACAAGGACCTGGGTTCGATCCCCTGGTAACCACATACAACACTGGATGTGGAGACTCACACCCAGCAGCAACCAGTACCACACACCACAGTGCTGGGCTGTTGGCTCACACCTGTAATCCCAGCGCTCGGGAGGCAGAGGCAGGAGGATTGCTGTGATGTGAATTTGAGGCTGAGCTCAGGGCCAGCCTGAACTACAAAGTGAGACCCCGTCTCAAAAAAAAAAAAAAAAAAAGTATTTTCTGTAATTTAGCTAAAGTTTGAAAAGCTGAAATTCATCAAACTCTTTCCTCAAGGATCCTATCATTACAGTAAGAGATGGGGATGATAAACTTCTGTCTCAAGATTGATCTTTGGGATTAATTCAGGCAAACACATAAAATGCTTAGCTTTGTATTGAGCTTGTAACTAAATATTCAGTAAATGATAGCCAAAATAATAACAAAGCTGCTGAAGATATATCATTGGGTGTGGCAGTTTTTTTTGGATCTAAGTGACTCTCTCTCTCTGTCTCTCTGTCTGTCTGTCTGTCTCTCTCTCCCTCTCACTCTCTCTCTCTCTCTCTCTCTATATATATATATGGATATCTATATATATCTATATCTATATATATCCCTATATATATATATGACAGGTAAATATGAGTAAAAATACTAAGATTTATTAAAGAAAATCCAGAGAGACTTTTGTAATATCTCTCTGCATTGAGGCAGATGAGAAAGGGTTTTCAATATCATCTTATACCCATAGATCAAAACCTGAGCTCTTCAGTTCATCTAGTGAGTTTAGATACAACACCAAAGATCTGTTTCCCAGCTGGGAAGCCTCTTTCCATTCAGGCTAAAAGTCTAGGAAGTGCTGTCTCTACTGCCTGGTGAAAAGTACCCCCATTTTATGACCTGTTTATTCAAATCCCTGGAAACAAAGGGCACAAAAATCTCCAATAATTTAAAAACCATTTACTCTGTGTTTTTCCCTCTCCTTCTTTTAGGGAAGAGAAGCAAAGCCACGGACACATGCTACCTTTGTGGGTCTCATTTTTGTTTGGATTGTTTTGACAGCCCGATATAGCTTGAACTCCAGTTGTTCGGAGAGATGAACGATGCCGAGTGATCAAAGTGCCAGGTTATTCGGTGAGGTTGGAAACTGTTCTAACATTTTGTATATCATGGTCTGAATGGATGTTGATTTAGACAAAAAGTTTATTGAAGCTGAATCTTTTATTATCTGAGGACTTTAATGAGCAGTGTTTTACTCCAATTATATAACTGGGGAGAATCACAATTGAGGAAATAATAAACTTTAACAATAATAGAGGTTTTTTAAACACTTACTTTACAACAGGTCTTTATCATAACACTGCTTCGAAGTAGGTATTGTTATCTCTCTTTTATTTGTAAGGAAACAGAAGCTTACAGAAGTCTAGTGAGTTCCCAAGGTGAGAGGGCAATAAGCGGCATATGTAGGAAAGCTGTGATTCGATGCTGAGCTGAGACACTCAGAAGCCCTGTCCTTCAGCCAGGAGGCTGACGTTAGCCTGTGGGGGAATCAGGATGGGGAGGCCAATGACAGCCAAGCTCCTTTTCTTGCAGGGAGAGAGGGTGGTGACCAGTATGTGGACAGGGTAAGGCGAGCCCTGTGGCCTGAATGACTTTCTGTCATGAATGTGGAGCCATGGACTATCTCACAGGCTGTGAGGTCTGTCCCTAGATTTTATTGGAAAAACCAGTTAGCTAAGGGGTGTCAAAGTAATAGAACAGAGACACTAAAACCAAGACAGATGGACAGGGAAAGAGGAAGGGAATGGTTCTGGGTGTGGATGGAAGACACTAAAGGTGAATGGTCTAGAAGGGCCAGAAGCAAGCTCACATTTTCTTGGTTCCAGAGTGCCCTCTTGAGGAGGTGGCACTGGTTCCCAGGGTCAAGCCCCTTCCTAACAGCCATGTTTCAGTGCTCTGTTCCTCTACCCACATGCCGGCAAGGTATCCCCTAGCAACCCTTACACTGGACTTTTGGACAATGGCTTCTGTGGATGCGGACTTTCATCTTTGATCTTTTCCCCAGGTCTACTTGGAATAATCAGCTCAGTACACATCTACCCAGCTCATCTGAGGTGCTCACAGACCTTTCTAGAAAGAGCTTCTCTGATGGCATTCTGGGGATGTGAGGGGCCAGGACCCACGTGTGGGGCAGCACCACTGTCCTTGGTGGTATGTGCACTTGGGGTTGTGGAGACCCAGTGCCAGCTGATGAAAGGACTCGGAGATGTCACAGGGTCGGTGCAGGCTCAGAATCACAGCTGGGCAAAGACAAGGGCAGGGGGAACTCACACAGGGCAAGCACAGGTGGCAGGAAGGCAGAGGAGCTGCCTAGTCCTTGCCAGTGCCACAGTTTTAAGAAATCCGAACTTCCTGACCCAGCCACTGAGACTGATGTAGCTTGGGCAGCAGAGACAGCAGCACTGGCTTCACGCCCCAACCTCTCACCGTTGTTTCCTCATTAGAGGGACGAGGAAGCTCATCAAATGCTTGGATTTGACCTTTAATCAAAGTTACACGGTCTGATGGAAACAGAGTGAATACATTTTAAAAGTTTAATTACAGTAATATACAGACTGCCATTAGTTTTCCTCAAAATACCTCCCGTCACCTCTCACACACTTGCCCCGCCATTCTTGACACTCTGAAGCAGTTCTGGGAATCTTCTCTCATGTGTCGGTGTCTTTGTGAGGCCTGATTAAAAATATGGTGAA
Source organism: Petromus typicus (assembly GCA_004026965.1). Classification (NCBI taxonomy): domain Eukaryota; kingdom Metazoa; phylum Chordata; class Mammalia; order Rodentia; family Petromuridae; genus Petromus; species Petromus typicus. The sequence goes on from PVIR01011649.1 coordinate 24,269, forward strand.
TGCTGCTTCCCAGTGTCCCCCAACTGAAAGGCAGGCACGTGCCACCATGCTGGGGAGTCCTTGTCCCTCGTAGGCACTGGGTCTGGCACTGTGTGACTTCTGGCTCTTCCCTAAAGTCAAAATGACCAGGAAACATAAACATTTTGGATTGATTCAGGACATCAGGGCAGCTGTCACAGTGTGACTGAAGATACTCTCAAAAGAGGACTTTTAGAGCTTCTTCGGAAAGGGACGAGTATGATGTAATAAATATGTTCCAGGAAGGGGGTTCTTTGAGGGAGGGTGGCAATATGTCTTGTGCCGTAATAAGTTCTTAAAATGTAAACATTCGCCACAATTTTTAGTCAGACCCTGCATTACCAGCAATGGCTGCTGCTGAGTCCTCTGACATGGTGGTCAGTCTAGCTTTGTCCTTCCGGTGACCACGGGGACCTTTTGAGGTCTGTAGAGGTGAGTCTGGATTTTTTCCATGTGCAGTGTCTTCCCCTGGGACTTTCCTGGGCCAGGGCCAGATACCACTGGGGATTCATTGTGTGTGACATTTTAAAGTGTCCCACGATAGTCCAAACCGTCCCTTAGTGCAGATCCCCTTCCAGGACCCGTCTTCACTGCCATCCCTCAGGGTGGCCCCTGGGAATGCATTTGTCTTCTTTCTCACGTCTTCCAGGAGAGCAGGGGCTGCCCTCTTGGCTCAGTTGTGCTATTCTGTCTCCCAGGTGACTCTTGGTTAAGACCCAAGCCCCTTGCTGCCTCCCTCAGTGGCTCCTCACATAGGTAGAAGAGTCCTAGGAGCTCACCCCACCTCGCTGTATTTCCAAAACAGGCTTACAGATCAGTATCCAACTGGGGCATATAATTTAAAAAGCGAGTAGAAAAATAATTCTTTGTGGGTAACTTGTAGAAACCAGGTCAGACATGTTTTTAAGTTGTAATAGGCACTATGCAATAAGGTTTTTCTGAGCCCTGAGCTATTTTTGAGGTTGGGTGCTGGGAATCTTTTTGAGCACAAACACGGAGTCCCTTTGGGCATGTCGTCGGACCACCCCCAGAGCTACCAAGAGGACTCTAGAGGCATGCTAAAGAGAGGCTTGGAAAAAACCTGACAGGAAGTATTCCCAGAATATGCTACTCCCAAAGTCCCTGTTGCCTAATAAGTCGGGCATAACTGTAAACAAAGCAGACCAGCTTCAAAGAATAGCTGTCTATATACATGAACATCAGGCTCAATTAACAGAAAAATGCCCTCCTGGATTTTGGCAACCCGTAGCACTGTTTTTTTTATTTCTCCCCCCCTAGTGGCCCACCACTCTACTTTTATTTTAAAAATTAACTTTGTTGGTACATTCTATATACATGTTATGATCACAGTCGACATTGAGAATTTGTACCGGTACACGACAAGGTGTTCCGTCTCTAATAGTGCACATGGAGCTTGGGATATGGTAGAGCGCCTGCCTAGCCCTCGTGTGTGAGGCGTGAGTTTCGTCAGTGTTCTGTCCCCAGAAGCCTGCCTAGCCTCGCTCCCAGCCCCTGGCTTCCTGCTGCAGTGTTCTCTAGTTCCCAAGTAGAGAAAGGAAATGGCAGAGACATGAGCAAAGGGGAGAAGGGAGAGGCCAAGATGGCAGGTTGCGGATCTCCTTTGATATCCACACAGAGCAAGTTTCTTGTTGTCATAGTCTTTTTCTTTTCTTTTGCATAGTACTGGGAGATTGAACCAAAGGCCTTCATCTAGAGCTACATCCCCAGCCTTTTACATTCATTTTTATTTTGATCTTACTAAGTGACTAAGGCTTCCTAGGTTGGGCTTCAACTCAGGTTCCCCTGGGGTGAGCTTCCCAGAGTGCTGACATTACAGGCTTGCACTACCTGCCCCCCAGTCTGGTGATCACAGTCTTGACACAACTCTGCTAATTTCCCAGTTAACCCTGCTTGGCAGCCTGGTCTCCCACAGCAGACCATACGTGCCCTGTGCAACTAGTTCTAGTCCCCCAAATCTTCAGTTCTGCCACTCTGTAGAGTTGATGTCTTAAGGCACATGCATCTTCATCTGTAAAATGGTGATGCTAACTCTTGCGCTGTACACTGGCCTTATTTTGAAATTAGAGATGTATATGAATAAATATATTTTGTGCCTGACACCAGGAGACAAGATACTTCTATGACTTCTAGTACCTCTGCAGGCCTTGGAGTAGCTAAAGTTAGTGAGTGCTGACCATGTGCTGGACACTGGGTTAAATACTGTGCATGTATCAAGTTGTGTTCCCTACTTCTACTATGAGTTTTTTTTAAAAGTCATAATTCCTAATAGAATGAAGTATTTCTACACTTCTGTTCATTTAAGTAGGAACCTCAGCAGGGAAGTGCAGTTTAAACAGACCGACAGTTCTGTTTGCTCACCTGAAATCCACTCACTATGTTTCAGACCAATTTATTCCTGAGCCAAGAAACAAAATTGCATTTCAGTAGGTGTTAATCCATATTGTGTCTGGGCTTCTAAGAAGATATTTAGGATTGGCATGGTTGGCTCCAAAGGCTAGGTAAAAAAACCCTGCTTTCTCATAAATAGTCAATGACTGAAACTCAAAAATAAGAAGACAACAGTTTTAATTATCTTATTGTCAGAAACAATCATTCTTGACACTGCTTCCATATAAACACAAATTTTACTCTTCTGATTTTGGTGCTAGGAATCGAATTTGAGGTGTTAGGCGTGCTAGGCAAGTGTTGTGCCTCTGAGCTACATCTCCAAACAAACAAATCTTTTATCTCATTTTACTTTGATCCAAAATTTTTTTGATTCAATAAATATAAAGGAAATAGTTGCTCTTGTAGACCATGTCTACAAAGAGCTAAAACCACTGGCTTCTGAACTGTCTTGTGCTGGTACGACACACGGAGTGTCTAAAGTCCAACCAAGAAGAGGAACAGTGACCATCCGAATAAAAGCTTTGGGAGAAGGTGCTGAAAGCTGGTGCAGATACACATACCCCAGTTCTCCACCCCTTCTTGTCTGCTGTGTGTTGGCAAAGAGTATCTTCCCTATGCATCTCTTAGGATAGAATTATCTGGTTCGTCTTTAATGGCTTGATCTGATCAACAGTTTGAGGCAGTCTGCTTTTCTCAGGACAAAGATGGAGAACTTAATGTATCTTTCTTCCATCAGGTCAAGGTTGAGGGCACCGGTAGTGTGGGAAACCGAGAAAACATTACTGTGATCCTGGGCATTGTCATAATAAGATGTGCCATGTGTCTGACCTCCTTAAATTCTAAGGATGAACCTATAAATCAGTTACTGTTATCTGAATTTTATAGGCATTTTACATTCATTCATTTAACAAAGCTTAAAGAATTTGCCTAAAGTGGACTGTGACAAAAGTCGGAATCCAAACCATGGTCTTTGGACTCCAAGCTAACATTCTGTCTGCTGAGCCAGGTGATGATCGGTATAGTTAGAACAACTGCCAGACTGATAGTAAGACCATTTGTTTTGTTCTCTGATTCAGGGAACTTTAGTCCCGGCTTGCCCACTGGGTGACCATGGCCAATTTAATGCTTCCAAGACTCTGTACCTCATCCACATGGAAGGGACAATAAAGTAACACCTATCTTCATGAAACAGGGATTAAATGAAGTCATGAGTATAAAGCCTGTGCACCTTATAAGGGCCAGAAACAAACCAGCTGTTACTATTCTGTTTTGTCTACTTAGGACATCATTAGTTTTACGGTAAATAATACTATTATACCTCTGTTCATTATACAGTGTCTTTCCACAACATCTTGTTAAGAACTCGATCACCAAGTGAGGATAAGAAGGGGAGGAAAGAGTGTTTTGTCTGGGATGACAGAAGTAAGGGCTAGAACATTTCCCACTGGCTGGAGGGCTTCTTTGGGAGGAGGTGCCGATGGGGTCAGACCCAGGGTTGTGGACATGCCATGCAAGTGCTCCACAATAGAGCTGCATCCCCAAAGCTATCTTTCTTTCTTTCTTCTTTCCCTCCCTCCCCCTCCACAGTGCTGGGGGATTAATACAGGACCCCACACGTCTAGGCAAGTGTTCTAGCTCTGCTGAGCTATCTCTCTCCAGCCTAGCTAGAGGGGACCGAAGCATTCGTAGAAATGAAAAATGTTTGCTTAAGTATCTTGATCAAAGGAGGCCTGGAGCTGCCTGAGCACCGGGAGAGGCATGAATGAGGCCTGGTCCATCCAGCTGGTGAAGGAGGATGGGAGATTTCCTCTTCCAGATGTTCTGAGGGAATTTGGGGTAAGGATAGGTATCTTTTTATCTCTGCTTCTTCCAAGCAGGGTTCTTTTTGATGATATCTGAGCCAATAGTTAGGATGGCTTTTATAGTCTTTTTTGTGCATGTGTGTGTGAGTGCATATGTATAGTGTTTGTGCATGCATGTACTTGAATGTACACGTATGTATATGATAATGGTGGGGTGAGTGTATGTTAGTGTGTGTGTGTGTGTATGTGTGTGTGTGTGTGTGAGAGAGAGAGAGAGAGAGAGAGAAAGAGTATTTCGGGGACATAAATTATAGTTGTGAGCTTTGAGTCCATCAACTTCATTTATTCATTTCATACAATAAATACTTACTGAATATTTCCCATTTGCCAAGAACTTTGATAAGGAAGATCTTTGATTAAAAACGTGAGTAGGGTAGAACCATTGCCCTGAGTGAATCCATTTGTGAATAAATAAACTAACAAATGTGACTTGGAAAGTGTGGTAGAGGCTCTTCAGATTGCTAGCTCTCAGTCTGCCAGGGACTGCATGAAACTCAGTCAGGAGGGATCATGGATTTTGGGGCCAAATCTGACATGGATAAAAGGCAAACACTGTCGAAGTGATGGACTGAAATGTGCTCATGTTACTATGGCACCAGTCAGTGAGACCTGGGAGGTTGCACATAAATCATCCTGAGTCAAATGTAGGACCAGTGGTGTGTGTCGATGGGGAGACAGCCCTGAGGGAGCTGCGCTGTAGAGAAAGGGGCCAGTCACAAAGCTCCCAGGGGTCTCTGCGCTCACTCTATTTACCTTCACAAAAGGCAGCTGTTGGGCGACCTGCCTGCCATGTCCTTCTGTGTCGTGGGTGCTGATTTTCCTTAAATTAGAAAAAACAGCAGTTAATTAAAGTGCCTTCTTAAGAATTTATAAATCAACCCGTCACTATTAATTCCATTTCTTAAGAGGCCCTAAGTCTTGATTACAGCCATTCTCATGGATAAAAGCTTAAAAAAAAAAGCCTTGCCTCCTCTCAGGAAATGTAACACCTGTGGGATTCACACAGATTGCTGAAACTGTGAGCTTGCTACTTATTCTGTGGAAAAATCACACTGACAAATGAAAGATAGAGAAGAGGTGAGCACACAGCATAATCAGCACTGACATTAACAGTGAATAGCCCTCACTTCCAGTCTGCAGGAGTGTGGCAGAGTGAGAGGACAGTGGCCTTGGAAGGTCCAGCTTCTCCGAAGTGTGACCACTGCTGCACACACACTGATCTCAGTCTCAGTGTTTCCTTCTTCAACGTGGGGATGACAATACTCACTCCACAGAGTTCGCTGTTCAAAGATACATGTGAGATCTTATAGACAACTGCACGGTGTCTGGCTAGTTAAACACTTATGCCTTGACATCCATGACAGTACCTACCTAATAGGAAATGAATGAGCCGCACCAGTATGTGGTACTGATTGCTGGAGGACGTGAGTCACCACACCTGACATTGTTGTATGTGGTTACTGGGGATCGAACCCTGGACCTTGCTCTTGCAAGGCAGGTGCCAGACCACTGAGCTAAATCCCCAGCTTGGGTTGTTAGCTTAAACTTTGCTAAAGAAAAGTCTGAACATTATCAAAACAGTGAAGTTTATTTCACAGTCCAAGAGGCTGTGGAGTTGGAGGTGAGGTTCTGCCTGACAATGTCATGATAGACTGAGGTCCTGGCATGTTTAACACGAGGCTTTCAGTGTTCACTTGCAGGTTCTATGCACACCAGCTGAAACTGGAAAAGGGCAGGGAAGAACACGAACAAGAGGTTTTGTGGAGAATATTTATTCCTGTGTTTTGCTGATGGGTTCTCTTTCACAGGGCTGAGGTTAATAGCCAAGGAGAGGACATAACCTACCTGTGGCCAGGCAGACAGTAAGCACGCAGCAGGAGGAAGGCCAGCTGCCTCTGCCTTAACACATCAACCCCCGACGGTAAGTCCTCATACCTCTGCCATCAGACACACATCACTTCACCTGGCTCTACACCCACTGTGTCGGGGGCATTGAGGTGCAGCTCAACTCCAAGCCTTTAGTGGAGTGTCTCAGACTCATACCCTCTACAGCAACTTTCCAACATTTATTTTAGATTCAGCCAACACTTGTGGGCCTCTTATGTGTTGGGCACTTTTACAGTTTCATTTAATCTTCACAACAAGGCGAGCCTTACTAAACCCATTTTACATGAGGGAGGACTAAAATCTCGGACAAGTTACATGATTCATTTACAATTGCAACTTCCTCCTTGTCCTTCTCTTTCTTGCAATCCTAAAGTTAGTCTTTACCCCTTCAGTCAACCCTCTGCTCGCCATGGCTTAGAAGAATGTATCTTGCTGCATCAGCAGTTATAGACTTCAGCAGAGCCACTGGGCACAGTTGTTTTTGGATGTCTGGAAAGTTCTTACACAGGGTGAGAAGAATTAGTTGAACCTGAGCTCAACAAAACTTACAGGTTTACTAATTGTTTTTCAGAATTCAGATAGCAGGCTTTCTTCAAGCCAAACCAAAAGTTGCTTAGACCCTCGGTATCTACCGTCTTCTTTTTCTTTCTTTCGGTGGATGGTGAAAAAAATGACCTCTCCTGCATCCCGTCCTTCATTTACATGGAACATTAATTTTACTCTTAAAAATGAACCTTCAGCAGAAGTTCCCAGCTGGGGCTCGTCTTTAGCCGCCCATGTCTGACAGGAGGCACGGGGACCGGAAATGGCAGTCCTTGGACGGTGCAGGTGCTCTGAACCCGTCTTCTGGGAGCCTCTGTTCTGCGGAAAGCCTGCGTGGCCTCCGAGCCAGCGGATCAAAATGGAAAAACAATTTGGCCTCAGATGATATCTACCCCAAGTGGCCGGTCCAGAACAAAGACGTGGCAGTGGTGAGCTTTATTGTTTGGTTGTTCTTTCCTCCTCTGTGGGGACTTTTTATTATGATTATTTAAAGATATTTATAACAAAATAAACAGTTCCAAGTGTTCAGGAGATTGTATTGCGCAGGGGCCTCTCACAGCTGCGCATGTTGCCTCCCACACATTGTTAATTTGGAGGTGACCAGGTCCGTGCTTGCAGCTGGGCAGCGTGTGTTTTTCTAAAACAGTCGTGGTCACAGGCACCAGAGCAATGAGGACTGGAAAACAAAAAACAAAAAACCTCACAAAATGCCAGGAAGCATTTTTAAAGAACTCTTTTGATAAACTAAGGATGTCTTTTTAAAAACTTTCTGGTTTTGCATAGTTTTATCGTTAAGAAGTACACAGTGAATACTTTTTGAATACGTTGTATGTGTCTGAGCTGGTTGCTTTTCATAGATGCTATAAAATATAAGTATACTGTATTGTTGGTGTTTTGTTTGTTTTTGTTTTTTAATGATTCTGAGTTTTGTTAGTGGAGAGAGGCTGAAGCCTGAAATGCTTTATGACAAGAGATGTATGAGGAGGTCAGGCACAATCGAACACATGCGATGCTGTGGTTGGAGTGTTACACCGGTGAAAAAGCTCAGAGAAGTTGCTCGTTGAATGTTACTCTTTGTTTTTAAGAGTTTCAATTGCATTATAAATCCTTCTTGGGTTATTACCATGTACCAATTGATTTCTGAGTCAAATATAAACTACCTTCACTTTTGGGATCATCTTTTCAAAATGAACAGATTACAGTTTTCTTTGAAGTAAATTTGAACGGCATTATATAGTACACAGATAAATCCACTCAGAGTGGGGCTTGCGGGAGTGACGTCCTGAGCTGCGCGGTGTTCTTGGAGGACCTGACACCCCTGTTTCTTTCTCCACTTAATGCAACCAACTTGTTCTCTTGTGTTAAGTAAGACTACCAATAAAAAAAGTAGCAAAAAGTAGCTACTCGCGAAAGTAGCTCCTGAATGAGTTTGTGATTATTCAACAAACACATGCTTTCATTTTGTCTTGTTTTGTTTTTTTTTCTTAGTTTTGAAATTAGTTTTATGAGCATGACAGAGCATGCTGACATATTGGAACGCAGTCTAGCTCAAGAATGGCGCACAGCAACTCACATCGAATCCTGCTGCCGCATCCTGTACTTGTCCATTCACTTACTTGTCTGTGGTTTCTTCTTTGCTACAGTTGCTCAACCAGAAAGTCGTAGGAGACAGGTGTAGCTTCACCTGTGGGATCTGTGTGATTGCACAAGCCCCTCACTTAGGCCTTGCTTGGCTCAATGCTATGCTGTAGCCATCTTGAAGTTATTAATATTTTTTTGGGCTGGAATATAGCTCAGTGGGAGAGGCTTGACTAGCATCTAGGACATTGAGTTTAATCCCCGGCCCTGTACTATGATTCTGTACCACATTAGGAGAAACAGGGTGAGGGTTTATGGATATTTTTGGTAGTATTTTGAGGACTTATATATAAATCTGAAGTTAGTTCAAAAATGTAAATTGAGGTAATTGTATCTATAGTACAAGAGAAATAGTAAAATAATAGCTTGAACAGTGAGGACTTTTATTGGTTGCTGGTCACAGGAACTTTATGTATTCAGTCATTATAATAATACTATGTGGTAGGTAATACTTTTCTCAGGTACAGTGTCTGATACTTAGAGCTCCATGAAGTCCAGAAAACTGTTTTGTGAATTGACTGTCTTTGTTCATTTTCTGGCCCTATAATGTGTGAGGTCGTGGGTATAGGTCGGTGGTAGAATGTGTACGCAGCATGTGCAAGGTCCTGGGTTGAATTCCCGATTCCAGAAGGAGAAGGAGGAGGAAGAGGAGGAGTCATAAGGGTCTTCTTGCTGAGTCAGAACATGGCAGAGAGTATCACGTGGGAAGACGGAGCAAACTAGCCAGAGAAAGCTCACGTTTTGGTAGCAAAGCTACTTCTCCAATAGCTCATTAATCCATTAATCCAGTAATCCATTCTTCCCTTAAAGACCCTAACTTAGAATAATATCGCCATGGCAAATGCCAACTTGGTTTTGGAAGAGACAAATTAGTCAAACTGTAGCATACTTCCTTCTAAATCTGTCCACTTTTGAAGTCCCTGTAAAGCGTTTTTGGGGTCCTTTTTGGAACTGTAGACTTCTAGAACTCTTATTGTCTATAATACTCATTTATCACTAATTTTTTGAAACTCAGTATGGCCAATTTTGTATATTTGTCATTATAGACATCCCTTGAAAGTGGAGGATTGTATTTCATAGACATGTAGGTATACCACTAACAGTCATGGGTATCACACATTACTTGTGTGAACAGTCTTAGAGACCTCATGGTTCCTTGCAGTCATAATCTTGATAATCTCATCATGTCTTTCACTGAGAATTTCTCAGGAGCTTCCCCCTCCTTAGATTCTCCAAGAGTGACTCATCTTGGCCTGGCCTGGGACCAATTCTCTGGCCTTCCTAGAATTAGAGACATTTGTCGCTACTAGAGAAGGAATTTTAACAGATAGCTTCTTGGAAGATTTCCTGGCAAACATACATTATGATCTGACTCCTAGAATGAAATTCAGAATCATCCTTTTAAAAAACTGTAGTAAAAAAAATATGCAAACGAACCGGGAATGCTGGCACATGTCTGCTCTCCCAGCTCTCAGATGTTTGGGCTGTCAGATTGCTGCAAGTTCAAGGCCACCCTGGACTCCATTACAAAAGAAGAAAGGAAACAAAAACAGAAGAAACCTATGCAACATGAAATTTATCTTCTTGATCACTTTAATAACTGTATACTACTGTAGTGTTGAGTGTATTTCCATTGCTGTTAAACAGATCATAGTCATATGTATTTTAGTCTCAAAATTTCTGCCTGTGTTTATTTATTTACTTATTTGTTATAGAGCTAGAGTCTTGCTATGTAATCCAGGCTGCCCTTGAACTCACAGTTCCCCGGTTTTATCCTCCTGAGTGCTGGGATTACAGGCATGTACTGCTATGCCCTCTCCAAACATTTCAGCTATCCACAGTATATGTTAGATCTGCACTACTTACCAATTAAGAGAGCAAACAAAAATATCCAATAACACATAATAAATGACAAGTAAATGCATGAAAAGATATCAACACCCTTAGTCACTAGAGATATGAAGCTTAAAACTATGATGAGATATCTGTAAAAAATAGCTTAAATTTTTTTTACCCCCAGTATCAGGAATTGAACTCTAGACCTCGTACTTGCCATGCAGGTGCAGTGCCACTGAGCTAAACCCCTGGCGCAGGAATGGGTGTTACAAAATGGAAAACATCAAGTGCTGGCAATGATGGGAGCCAAGAATGCTTACACGCTGTTGGTGGGAATGCAAGGAGAGACGGACACTTTGAAAAGCTGCTTGTCAGATTCTTATAGTAAACATAATTGCCATATAATCCGGCATTACCACTTATACATATTTATCCAAAGGAACTGATGACATATAGTTACACAAAAATCTATATGGAAACATTTCTAGCAGCTTTATTCATAATCTCTGAGAAGCAGAGACATACTAATGTTTATCAGTGAGTAGACAGAGGGTAATGTATCCATACTGTTGAAAGAGCTCACTGAAAGTAATAAATTACTGATAAATACAACATGGATGAATGTGAAATGTGTTCAGCTGACAGACACCGGCCTCGAGACTGCAGATCTGATTCCTTTGGTGTAGCATTTATGGGAAGCAAGCTGTGAGATTCATTGGGGCAGGGATGATGGCGAGTTGAACAGGGTACTTTTTTGTGCTGCAATATTCTATTTTTTTTTCATTTCTTTTGAGATAGGGTTTAATTATGTAGTTCAGGCTGGCACCTAACTCACTGTGATACTCCTGCCTCAGCTTCCCGGCAGCCAGGATTACAGGTGTGTGTTACTATGTCTAGCTTCTTTATTGTTCTGAAAAAATCTGAGTACGCCTTTGTAGTACGTGATGATTTCGCTCACCATGGGCCGTGGACACATGTACACTTCACAGCTTCACTTTTTTCACTCCTTTCTCCTCCTCTCCCTCCTGGTTTGTCATAAATGTCATACAATTCCTATAACCTTTCAAATTCATAAATTTATAAATTACAGCCCGAATCACCTAGCTCTAGAGGATATTTGCTACTGAGAACTACTAACAGCTAGCCCTTTAATTTATGGCATTGCTACCGGAAATACCTGGACCAGGGTGGAGAACCTAATGTGTCGGTGAATCTAGGTTTGTCCTGGTCGGTCAGGTTAATCCCTGTTTCCCTGGTGATCCAATCAGTTTGGCATTTGTCTCAGACAATTCAGACCTGGCTTGCGTGGTAAATTATGTAATTATTAGAGTTAAGTAATTTTCTCCTGGTACCATCTACAGACTCTCTAGATGCAGGCCACTAAGCAGTGGTTGTAAAGGTGTTAAACTAGTTCTAGTCTTTCTCCTAGGAAACACTGTAATGTAGGGAACACCCTTAGTGCCCTTCTGACTTGGTCTAATAAAATATTTGACACACTTTGGAATCCAGTAGCTCTAGGCTTTAATAGCAGGACTGCTCCTAAGTAAGTTGGTGAGATATTTAATAATCATGATTGTAACGTAGGCATTTGCTGGGTACAAAGTCAGGGCTTACTATTATCACTGTCACCACCATTTGCTGCGAGTAGAAGAGTCAATGTTTCTACTGCTTGACTTGTACAAAAAGTGGACTTGCTAAAAACTTGTTTCGAACTTAAGACTGGTTCTTCCTAGGAGAATTACTGGTATGACCTCCAAGAGTTTCCTCTTTCTGGTCTATCTGCCTGTTGGTTGCTTGTATTCTGGTGGTTTCAAGACAAGGTGAAATCTACTTAAATGACTTCAGGAATGTCACACAGCCAAGGTCCAAGGCAGCAAGGAATGTGCTTTATCTATGCCCTTTGTCACTGTGAGTGTGGGTGGATTATTGGCTCAAATACCAGACTCAGTGAGTCAGGATGCTTGAAGAAAGCATGAAGTTCAAGTAGGATTCATTAATGGAGAAAGGGCTTGTTGCTTAATATTTTATGGGACACCCACAGTGCAAGCCAGTGTGAACCTCAAGCAATCAAACAGGTGGGCAAGTATTTTCTTTGGAGCAATAAATGAGTGGTGTAGGGTCCAGCTAGGGAATGAAAAAAAAAATCCAGAACTTGACTTGAAGGCATTCACACTATAGCTGGGAAGATATGATGAAAATACACAACATTGAGAGAATGATATTATAGAATGGGAGTGAGTACTGCATGTGAAACAGTCTTCGTATAAGACATGAGTCAAAGAAGAGATGAAGATAAGTGGAGGTGAGGAAGGCAGGTTTTTGAAAACTACCTTTAGTCAAACACAGTGGCACACCCCTGTAATCCTCGCATTCTGGCAGGGTGAGGCGGGAAGATCACAAGCTTGAGTGTAGCATTGGCAGCTTAGTGATTTGTCAAAACTCAGTCTCAATATAAAAATAAGGACTGGGAATGTAGCTCAGAGTAGGGTTTAATCTGCATTAGGATTTGAAGAAAATAAAAAATCACCTGGTGTGATGAAGTGCACCTATAATCCTAGCATTTTGGAACCTAAAGCAGGAGGACTACTGTGAGTTTGAGGACAGCCAGAGCTACACAGTGAGTTCTAGGCCAGCCTGGACTATAAAGCAAGACTCTATCTCCAAAGCAAAACAAAACAAAACAAAATTCTGGTACAAACTCTCAGTGGTGAATGCGATGATGATGTGTATTCATAATGTACCAATAAAAATTTAAATTAAAAAAACCCAAACCGATAAAAAAAACACCAAACAAAAATTCTTTTTACGTGGGTTTAGTGTTTTGCTCCACGTGGTTAAAGATGTTAATGTCTGATCACCAACGATGATATTAACATCATAAGCCTGTACCCAAGCCGAGCAAGAAGTAGTGAGGCTAGTATTTAAGACTTCATTCAGTTAACTGTTGGTAGTTGCCACACTGATCAGGGTCGGAGACAACTGATATAGGGAAATAGAATACTCTTCAATTTATAAAAGGGCTATTCATTAACATTTAATAGTAAACTACTATGAAAGCTTCTGAACTTGTTTTTAGCAAATGATGGGAATTTTATTTTGCCATGAGGGGATGGGAAGCAGAGGTTGTTAGAAGGAAGCTTCAAAGGGAAAATGGCCAATGAGTTCTTCTTTTGATAATTTATCTCAAGTTGCTTTCTGTGTGCACCCATCCCCCCAAAATAAAGAAAACTACATGCAAAGACTGATTTCTATGCCTTGAATCCCTTCAATCCCACAGTTTTGAGGAAGGCTCAGTATTACTGGCACAGTTTTGCTGTTATCATATCTGGTACGATTAGAGTGAAATTAAATAGTGATTAAAAAGTCAAGTGTCAGTGAGGGAAGTCCAACATTTCTATTTCTTTATATTTTAAAAATGCATGCATATGCTGGTGCAGGCATGGTGAACCTGGGCATGAGGATTGCACCGGTACACAGAGCCCTCTCTTTGGCACTCAAGCCAAGTCAGCCCAGCAGCTGAGGGTCAGATAACAGTTGTTTTTCCTAAACTAACATCTCAGTATCCAGGTTTAAGTGCAGTGTTAGCCCTTTGAAATAAATAAGTGTGTTTTGGGTTGCAGTTTGGGCACTAGCCTCCAAAAAATTCGCCATCCCTGTTGGTGAGAATGGAACAGCATCACCACTGAGAAAACACCATGCTGGTCCCAACAAAATTTAACACTGAACTTCCATATAATTCACAATTCCACTTTTTGGTGTGTGCTCAAAAGAATTGAAACCAGACATTCAACAGGTGGAAATACCCCAGCTGGCTATGGACAGAGGCATAAATAAATGAAATATAGCATATATATACAATGATAGATTGATCAGCCTTGGGAAGGAGTGAGGTTCTGACACTTGGTACAGCATGGGTGGACACTGTAGACATTATGCGTATTATGTGCAATGGGCCACATACAAAAGGCTACACTTTGCATGAATTCTCTTACACAAGGATCCTGAGTGTGAACTCAAGGACAGGACACAGAACAGTCACTATCAGGAGCTGGAAGAAGTGGAGAGTAGTTACTTCACAGGTACAGATTTTTTTTTAACAGTACTGGGGATCAAACTCATGACCTTGCATTTGTGAGGCAGGTAGTGACACCAATGAGCTAATTCCCCAGCCCAGGTATAGAGTTTTATTTGGGGAGAATGAAAATGTTCTAGAAATGGGTGGTGGTGATAGTTTAACAATAATACGATTATACTTAAGGTCACTGAGCTGTACATTTAGAAATGGTTACATCGGTAAGCTTCATGTCACGTGTACTTTATAACAACAAAAATTCAGATGCCACCTAAAATATGCTTATGCAGTTTGTCTTTTTCTCTAATGAAGAGCTCTTTTCCTTCTACCAATGCAATCAAGCATTTCTTCATGCACTCTAATTAGATTGAGATGTCGTTTGCAGCAGTGGCTACTGTGATTGTGGAAAAGAGCGTGGGAACTGTAGCCTAGCAGACCCAAACCTAGCCATGAGAGGAGCTATAAAGTACATCTTTGTGCATATTTCTATATGGAATCACTTTTAGCCTGGGGGTCTTTGGGGAGGAGTAAAGGCATGCAGGTGGTAAAAAAGATGTGGTAATGGGTGAGGGAGCGGGAGAAGGGACGGCAAAGCATCCATCCTGATTGGAGGGGAGGTTGTTTGACAGTACACAAGGAGGTACAATGATGCATTGTGCAAAGTCAGACGGTGAAAGAAGCTCAAGTGTGATGCATAAGTTATAGGGATTCATGGCAGTTTCTTATTTGTAGGTTTTTGTGCATTGCCTATATCAGAAGATAAATTCTTCCTAATTGTGATTGTGTTACTCAAAGAAAAAGAAGAGCCATGTCCTTCATCTTCCAGAATTCTTCATTCTTTTCCTCATGGCCCTGCTATGCAAAATTTCTTTAAAGTGCAAATCTTCATGTGTGGAAAAATGAAGCCATTGCGAAGATTATATTTGCACAGTGCATAATAGCTACCCTCCAGTGATTTTGGTAAATGACAAAAGTGATAACTGGTTTTTGTAGTTCATCCTTGTGAAAAACTCCCTGTCATCTTTAGTTATCTGACTTGCTTCACTTAAAATCTGAGGCAAGGGTCACAGTGTATTGACTTGAGGCATAAATATAAATGTTTCCTTTACTTTTTTTCTATTGACATCATCCACTAGCTGGAGAATGTGGAGACTTTGTTTGATTTGGAGAAGGCCATGTATTTACCAACGGCTGAAGGGTGATTAAGAAATAATGTAACTTCAAAGAGCCTGTGGAGAGAGGCCTAGATAAAGATTGCTTGGATCTTTTCTGTATATTATAGAAGTTAACATAGGTTAAATTTGAACCAGATCTGTGGGGCAGGTCAAGGAAGAGTAAGTATGGGCTCAAGTGTCAGGGTTTTATAAAAACACTGTCTACAATGGTAGGTCCTTGCCTACTCTGTTGTCAGCATCTTGTATGACACTGATCTGGGGATCTGAAAAGATGTTATATTCCTTTTAAATGCCTGAAAAATGGGAGCTTACATTTTTCAAAGACTGCATTTGACAAAGTAGAGTGATATGTTTAAGTGTGGTGAATGAATATCCCCAACAAAGGGAAAGAAGGTTTTCCTACATGGGAAGGTTGTATGTTGGAGAAAACTGCCATTTATTTTCAGGAATCACTGAGAACTTGGCTCAGTCAAGATTCTTTCTTTTTGACTAGTGATAAGCTCTGGGAATTATGATGGTGCAGAAAGTGGCTAAGCGATAGTTTCCATTCCCAATAAAGCCACAAAAAAATGTTAAAGGATAGAAAGTGCTCATTGTGTGTCATTTATCACACAGCTTTCTGTGCAGCACCCCTAAAAGTGTTTTGCCAATATGTTCAGTTGACCTGTAGTCTCTAAGATGGCATTTCCTACTGACATCTAGCTGTTGAACACTTGAAATGTGACTAATCTCCACTGAGATGTGCTGTAGAATATGTCTTTACATCTCATTTCAAAGGCATAGTGCAAAAATGAAAGAGTATACAGTATCTCTATTTTGCTATCTTTGATTGAAACTAAATAAATCACTGAAGTTATTTTTACCAGTCCTTGTCTTCCATTTAACTCTGAGAAGAGTTAAATGACAAAGGAGTTGACACTGTGTTTTTATCGGATAGCACTGGTATAGATAGTTCCACAGTGACAGTAAACACTAATGATTTTTGCTAAGGAACTTCATTCTGCTATCATGAATATAAATCAAAACTTCTTTAAGGAATAGGAATTATTTTTTTAAATCTCTAATTTATATCTTAAAAAATGAACTACATCTTACCGAGGGTTCAAAAAGTGTCATCCTTCCTACAATTTCTGTAGCACTTGCTTTGTTTATTTCAGGATTTTATCATAATAACCTTCCATTCTTTGGAAAAATTAGATCAGATGATTAAATCCCCTACTAAACATTTGGAAGGGGGCAGCCAAAGAAAGCTGATTTGAATACAGGGAATAAACAGTAATTAAACTGTCAATGTTGATTTTTCTTTTGAAGGCCAGTGGTATGTTTGGTGTGAATAAAGAGCGCATTGTCAGCCATTATTCCTGCTGCGGCAGTGATGGCGGGCGAGAATCTCTGCAAAGCTATGTTAGATCGGGGAGTTTCCCGGGGCTGCTGTACTGTAACTTGCTTTGTTTCTACTGAAGCCCAGATTACTTTTTGTTCAAACAGGACACACTGACTGTGGATAACATCAGAGAGTTTTTGCTGCCAGGTCCAGTGCACCTGCTTTCCATGTATGGAGAGGAGTTCATGCAGCTGGAAATGTAGATTTCAGAGGAAGTAGGAGAGGACCTCTTTCCTTGTGCATTTTCAAGAGTTTTTAAAATAACAGTTTCGGGCCGGGGATTTAGCTCAGTGGTTCCGGCGCCTGCCTTGCAAGCACAAGGACCGGGGTTCGATCCCTGGTCACCACATACAGTACTGGGCATGGAAACTCACGCCCAGCAGCAATCAGTACCACATACCACAGTGCCTGGCGTGGTGGCTCACGGATTGAGGCAGGAGGATTGCTGTGATGTGAGTTGGAGGCTGCGCTCAGGGCCAGCCTGAACTACAAAGCAAGACCCTATCTCAACAAACAAACAAACAAAAATAGCAGTTTCATCTTGGGCTAGAGAGCTTTTAAAAGTCCTGGAGTCCAGGATACAGATCAGATCGCTTATATTGGAACACTTATCCCAATAAATAATCATTAACACTTCCCAGGTAGTGCGAATGTGTGGCAGAGGCTGAGACCCACTGCCCTCAGATCCCACGGGGTGCACAGTGCTCACTAGCACGGATCTGGGGCTCTCCAGAAGTCTTGCCTGAAGTAGCTGAATGGGTTAGGTTTCTAAGTGGCTTTTCAGCTACAAGGGAAAATTAGAAGGGCTGTCACTGTCTCACTCTGATGCACAAAGGAATGTATACTTTTCTCATGCCCTAATATAAACTTTGAAGAGGTTTGGATGATGATAAAGCTGATATAAGCTCAGTAATTGATTATATGGTCTTAAGCATGATATGTGATGCAAGCTACAGTAGTTGTTTCTTTTCTTTTGGGATCGGAAATTGAACTCCAGGTCTTGCATTTGCTGGGCAGGCACTATGCTGTTGAGCTACATCCTTGGCCTCAGTATTTGTTTCTTAAAAGCATATATATATATATATATATATATATATATATATATGTATGTATATATACACAAAGACATATATAAAACAGCAAGATTGTCACTAATAGATCTTCACAAGCTATTTATCACGGTATTGACAATTTCAGCCAGATTTTAAAGAGCAGATTCAGTGTGCTTAGTATTATTTTGTGCTGAATCATTTAAGGTTGGATATTCCTATCTTTGCAAATGTGATTACCAGGGGACCCAAGTTTTTCTGTTGTAAAATGACTTTTAATCTGATCTTGCAGCATTTAAGGCCTTTGACAGGGGGGAGTATTTTGTAAACCGTAAGGCACTAAACAAAGCAAGCTAATTTATTCACTTCACACTTTTTTTTTGAGACAGGGTCTCACTTTGTAGTTCAGGCTAGCCTTGAGCTCAGCCTCAAACTCACATCACAGCAATCCTCCTGCCTCTGCCTCCCGAGTGCTGGGATTACAGGCGTGAGCCACCACGCCCGGCACTGTGGTATGTGGTACTGATTGCTGCTGGGCGTGATTCTCCACGTCCAGTATTGTATGTGGTTCCTGGGGAATCAAACTGGGTCCTTGTGCTTGCGAGACAGGTGCCGGAACCACTGAGCTAAATCCCCAGCCCTCACTTCACACTTTTTATGAATCTTGGAGTTTTCATATTTAAAGTCAGTATCAAACAAGATAATCTCTGTTATAGGTAACCAAAATGATGATTTCATGTAAAGCTGCTCTTTTGGGAGAGAATAGGCTTCTTTTAGTAGTCAAGAAATGAATAAATTGTAGATCATTAAATCCTCAAATCAGTGACAATTTCTCATTGGCTCTTTTATTATTAACAGCTTCTAGAGGTTCATTTGTTCATTCATTCACATAACAGATATGGACAACAGTGTACTGAGTGTCAGGTAATGCTCTCAGTGTGGGAGATTTACCATTGAGCAAAGCAGACACCAAACCATCCTGCTGTCTTGGAGCGGAGAGCAAGTGCTGTACATGCAAGTCATGCTTAGAGAAAAATAAAGCCAAGGCGGGAATAGGAAGCATTTTTCATATGATTAGAGCCAGCTTCACGAAGAAGGTGACATTTGAGCAAAAGATTTAAGTAAGTAGGAGGGCAAACCATGTAAATGTCAGACAAAGGGTTTCCAGGCAGCAGGAACAGTAGTTCAAAGGGTCTGAGATAGGGGCGCACTAGGGCCTGCGAGCCGAAATATAGCATGTCTAGTTAAATACACAATTAGATAAACAGTACGTAAAACTACGTGCTGTGAACTATTTGGGATTTATTTATATTAAAAGATTACAGCATGCTGTACTTTTATTTCATAAATCTGGCAACATTAGACACATCTAGTAGATTCAAGAGAGTGAAAGGTGGCTGACGGCTGGAGAGGAGAGAGAAAGGGGAGACTAGAAGCAGATGGAGTCCAGGTGCAGAGCGCGTTAGGCCACTTGAGACACTTTGGCTTTGACTCTGAGACTAAGGGAGGATTTGAGTGGACAGGTGCTGTGACCTTCCTTAAAGTTTGAACAGCCCGGCTGCTCTGGTGTGTTTTGTGCAGGAAGATAAGACCAGGCTCAGCAAGACCAGGAAGGAGGTTATGGCAAAGATGAGGAGAGAGATAATGGAGGTGTTGAGAAGTGATGGGTCTGTTCCCATGGGAAGCCATCATGGCATTTGCAGGTGGCTTGGGTGTGGGGTGTGAGCAGGGAAGAGTCTGAAGAATGATGGGGTTGCTTTAAATGAGGGGAGGCAACTTCAGCTGGGGCAGAGCTGGTGTCAGGGACGGAGTAGCGACAATGCTTAAGAAGATCACGGGTTCACGTTTTTTTTTTTTTTTTTCTTTTTTGAGACAGGGTCTTGCTTTTGTAGTTCAGGCTGCACTGAGCTCACTGTGTAGCCCAGGCGAGCCTTGAACTCACAGTGATCTTCTAGTCTCTGCATCCCAAGTGCTGGGATTACAGGTGTGAGCCACCACGCCCGGCACTGTGATCTGTGGCGCTGATCGCTGGCAGGCGTGAGTCTCCACTCCCAGCTTTGTTGTATGTGGTTACTGGGGATCGAACCCGGTCCTTCCACTTGTAAGACAGGCATTGGAACTACTGAGCTAAATCCCTGGCCCACGGGTTCACTTTTGACAAAAGCCGGAGGGGACTATTAGCCACATGGACGCATGAAGTTGATAGTATGTGTTTCTCAAATAGCAAAAACGAACTGAATCTTTTTATCCAAGTGGAAAAGAAAAATGACGGTGAGGATGAGGAGTGGGAAGAAGGCTGTTTGAGAGGAACGCTGTTCTTCGTCCTGGGTGTTCACAGTCCTCTGTCACTGTCTTTAGGACCTGCTAACTGGGGGCAGCCAGCGATGCTTTTGTGTGTCTCGAATCCCAGAGACGTCAGGCTCACAGCTGTGTCGTGACCCATGGAAGAGTCGTGCCTGGAGCTCGATCTGCTTCCAGCTGCCCAAACGTGGTCGAGTCTCCGTGTCTCCTCTTAGCTCGGCCCCTTACTCTTTCGAAGTGCTGCTAGGTGAAGCTGCTCTTTCCCCTTCCTGTCATAAGGAAAAATACTTATATGTGTAAATGTACGTGTGTGTATGTATGAGTTATTCTTGCTACAATTTACCTCAGTAGAAAAAAATCTTTCTGTGGCGGAGTGATATGAATCTTTTCGATGTTGATTGCTGTTCGTGTTCACAGCAGAGCCATGTTGATGGCCTCTTCCGGTCTGACACCGCTCTGCACCGCCTCTCAGAGCCTTTGCATTTCCTCCTCATCTGAGCGGGACTCCAGGTCCTTTCTGCCATTCAGAGCCCAGGCACCAGCGGATATTATCACTTCATCTCTCCCGCCCACTAGAACTTGGCTGCTCCTCAAGGCACCTTCACATTTTCCCACAGTTTCCTTCTTGATTCTTTTCCTGTCTACGTCTATGTTCTCGCTTCCCTTTCTCTGTAGGTTCTGTGAGAACTTGGCAATTTTCTCCTTGGCTTTGTTTTGTTATTTATTCTCCCTTTTCACTCTTCCCTATTTTATTTCTTCTGGTTTGTTACATATTGAAATTTGTTTTGCTTTTTTTATTCTATCTGACTCTAATTGATAAGCCTCAGAATGAAGTATTTTGCTTTCAAGCTTTGTTATGCTGCTTGTGGGTTTTTTGGTTTCATTCAGAAAGCAATAATGCATTCTTAAATAACAAAAGTTGATTTGGACAAGTTCTGTCGCTACATTCTCTGTTGAGTCTATGGCTGCCAGGGGGCTGCCAGCTGAGATAAATAGATAACAATTGCCATTAGTATTTCATTTCAAGATTATCGACTGCTGTTTGAAAGTTTCCCACTGGTTGAATTTTGGAAAGTTGTTGTTTGGTCCAGAGATCTGGGTGTAGGAGACCTAAATGGTACAAGTCTCTGGGTTCAAGTCTTTCAGCAGTTCCCTTGAGCTCGGATTTAGTTCCACTTTGCTTGCCCTCTGGCCTTGTTTTTCTAAGCTAGATTTCAATTCCAAAAGTTTTTTCTTTGGTGACAGTTCATGCTCAGTGAGGACAAGAGCTTAGCTTCATTCAATGGTATCGCAATTGCTTTTCCACTTTTGGTTCTTGCTGAATGTGAGGTGTGAACTTCCATTTGAAGAACTTCCTCTGTACTCACTGTGCCTCCTTGGGTGGATGCTAAATAAACTTTCTTAAAGCAAAACCTACTTTGTGGATAGTATTTTTATGATGAGTCTTTCCCATGGTCTTCCATGGGCTGTCTTGTCTTGGGAAGGATGGTTTTCAAATTTGTGGCCTGGAAACACACGACAAGGGTATCTTCCTTCCTTCTGGTAAGCCTTAGGCATTGAGCTCTCTTTTTCTGTGCCAGACTCTGGCAGTCCTTCACACGGAAGATTCCTTCAGTCCTTACGATCCATTTTACAGTTGGAAATTCTCCGAAGGCCAAATCGCATGCTCGGGTGTGAACCAGCACTAGTTGCAGTGTCTGTGCTCTTGAAGATAATCCATCCTAGTTCGATATGGGGCTTAAAACTCCATCAGCAGAAGAATCCACACAATTTGTTTCTCTTCTCCCCAACATTTTAGTTTTTTGAGAAAATCTGTCATACTTATTTGAAATCTGAAAGCTGGGTTGCTTTTGTAATAGTATAATATTTTTCTATTCATAGAGTCAGTACCCTGATTAGCCAAAAGAAGTCCTGACTCTAAGTGACTGATTTTTTTCTGGTTTGTAGGGGTTCATACCTAGGTCTTCTGCATGCTCTACTATTGAGTCCCACTCCCAGCTCGAAGCTGCTGATTTTTAAACAATATTTTTTGAATAGAGTGAGGCCCCAAATCAGAAAGTAACTGTTCTGTACATCTGCAAAAGACTAAAAAATTAGTCAGTGCCAAGCTACAGGGAACACGCACTCATGAAAAACATATTGTTTATTTCTTCAGTCATTTCT